>OMLM01018789.1:0-27596 GCA_900302695.1 Helostoma temminkii | reverse complement strand
ACCATGATGAGGCCATCCATCTTGCCGGTGATGAAGACGAGCCCGCCCGGGCCGATAAAGCCAAGCAGGCCGGTGCGCACGAAGGCGTACTCGCTGATCAGCCCGCCGCTGGAGCTCACCGGGTAAACCTGCAAGCACACGTGTGTTCAGCCTCAGAGTCACCACGGCAACAAGAGCTAAAATCAAACATCACAGTATTTTTAACTCTCATATTGATAATGTCACGCTGCAGCTACTGCAGAGTCCGTCACGCTTCACATTCAACTACAACACACTCAGTTCAGTCAGCACAGCATCTAACATCTGGATATTTCAGATCAAAATATTCAAATTAGGGTTTAAAAGGGTTTTAATCTCCCTAAACTGCCAAACAGATTTACAAAACATGTTTATCCAAATTTTATATTTTTAACAAAAAATCTTTTCTTAAACAAGTACACATTTCTGTGAATTGGCTGAAAAAAAACAAAAATATAAATATTTTATTAAAGACACGACTCATGATTTACACAAGCAGGAGTGAATTGTTCATATTTTATTATTTGTATATAATATTTTACATAAAAATGTAACCAGCTTTTTACACATTAGAGCTGTGGATTAACAGAAACCAGTGCAGTGTAATCGGGCCGTTTATGGAAACTGGTTTCCTATGGGACATAAATTAGCTGCTTCCTAGTGCATCTTGGGATAACAGGTGAAAACTGTTTTTGGGAGTAACACACTAAATAAAGTAAAGTGTTTATTACATTTGTTTGTAACATTTGTTTCTGAATTCAGTAACTTCTGTTACTAATCAAGTTCATAAAGTGAAGAGAAGCTTCAAGAACAAAGCAGAGTGATGTTCCTAATCCTGTCCATCCTCATCACTCCTGAAGAGAAGCACAACACCTTCATCTCTGCCTCTTGCCTTTTCCTCACTGCTACACTCTCTAACTCATACAGCATTTTCCTGGGAATGCTATAACAGGCAAAACGATTTCCCTTTGGGATTAATTAAGGTTTCTGAATCTTCAATGTTGAAAGCCATAGTTTGGTGAATGAGTGACGTGTGAAATGCACCTCACAGGCCACTAGCAAGTTCCTTTGTTTCCATTGTTTACTGTTGACTTTGTTCAGAGCGCATAATAAATAATGTCTCGGTTTTACATTATGTCAACTGTCAAGTCGTGACAATGCAAATCAAAAATAGTCATGAGTACAGGAAGTGAGTCAGTGAAGTGATGTACGACGGCAGACTTAATGGTGAAGTTAAAGGATGAAAAATGTGTAATGTTATCTAAGAAGAAGATGAAGTAGAGGTAAGCGAGGGTGTTAAATTTCATTTTTCAATTTCAGCTGGTTGAATATATGTTTATGTGGATTATCACAACGAATTGCAGCAAAATTAATATTTGAACTAGTGGTTGGACAAAACAGGACGTTTCTAGATGCCACGTCAGGCTTTGAGGACTTAAGATGTTTTTACGTGTTAAAAGCTGAACTGAGAAAATTATATATATACAGTATATATATATATATTTACATATATGACATTTTTCTAAAAGATGATATATTGACTGCTGCAAAAATACCAAAACTTCTGTGGCCTAAGACATAAGAAATCTGAGCCTACTTGGTAAACACATCAGAAAATGCCTGAAAATGACCTCACCTCAAACGTGTTCTTGGTCATGCCAGTGAGGCCGTAATAGGACGTGCCGGTGGCGATGGAGCAAACACAGAGCTCACCGATCTCATCTGTCTGACAGAGCTGAGGGACGCCCTCTGGTTTCACCACACACACCAGGCCTGGGAGGACGAGAGAGAAACACGGGGTCAAGACTTTAAAATTGATCCTGTTTCCTATTTTAACACAGTCGTTTTTCACACATGGGAAAGAAGTGATGATCCCGTCAGTTTCATTATGCGAACGCACCTGTTTCTGAAAGCCACATTTGTCAACATCAGAGCTCGAGCTTAAAGTAGGTTCGTGTAACCCAATTTTGTTACTGGGTTAAAAGCTGTGTATGTGAAGCCGGTAACAGACACACACCCAACATAGAAGGACCAAATAGGGTTTTTAAAGAGTTTAACGAGCTTTCTTTTTTTAAATCTGAGTTTTAGACCAGAGCTTACTGTGACTGTTACTTCTCATGTCTGGAGCAGCAGGTGTAGTTACTGCGGTGAACACTGGGTGGAGTGAGCCCATGTGGGAGCGCAGACGTGGTGACAATGATGTTTGAGTAGCTGTGACAGTCTGTGGGTTTGATCATCAGGGTTTACACGTTCCCTTCTGCAGATTACTGCCTTCTTTATAGATTATAACACACAGACCTTCATGGAAATCATGTGTGAATTCTGCTTAATATTTATTCATCTTTGCAATGGGAAATACAAATGTACTATAAGTACAAGCTTAATTTCCAGTTTATTTACCTGTGAGAAGGTTATACTGTGATACTGTGCACAAAAGATGTCATTTCAGAGTTAAAGTTTAGTTTTTACATAGAAACCTGGTTTACAGAAAAGCTGTTTCTAAAATGTATTGAAAATAAAATTTGTTATTTTTTATTCAAAAAATGTGTTTCTGCCCAGACTTGATGTGTGGTTCACTTTGCCCAGCAGAGGTTCAGGTTTCTGGATGCAGCAGCAGACTGTGTTGTACAGAGCCCATGTAAATAAAATCATCATGTTAGCATCATGGGCTCTTATACACAAACTGCAGTTTTCCTGATTTCCTGGGTTTGTGCCCCGCTAGATGGTGAAAGAGTGAATTTCTCTGAAATCTTGTGTTAAGAATTGTTTTTAATTAGTTGAAAAGTCACAAATGAAGTTTGGCACAAAGTAATTTTATTATTATTTTAAAACATGTTATAGACTTTTTACCGAGTTTCATCCTAACTTTTCTAGATATTTTGCATCTAAAACAATATTAATTGTATTTATGCATTATTCTAAGTCCATAATATTTTGGGGACATATTAATAATCCCATACCAATATTTTTGCCCACATTATTGCCACTTTAACCAGCTAATACACACTCTATTTACTGCATTAATCAACTTATATCACCAATTGTTCTGTTTTTTTTTTTTTGAGTATTTTCAGAATACAGAACAGTCAGAAATCTGAGTTTAAAGTGAAATATTATTCCGTAGAGATAATAATCTTCGGACAGACTGCTTAATAGACCAAACAATTTATCAGAAATATAATCAGTTTTTTATTCAAAAATTATAGAATATAATCGATGTCCTACATCAGCATTAGCAGCAGTTTCTTAAGGCCAAGAAAAAGTTTGACCTTTTATCCTGCGGCTCCATCGTTTGGTAGATTCTCTGCATTTGTTTATTTTTAATGTGCTGAACTTCACTGAGGCTGAGTAGAGGTTAATCAGTGTAAGAAAAAGATATTTATATGTATATATTTTCCATGTATTTGTATAAGTACATACTGTATATACAGTAATATACATTAGAAACATAAACATAATCATAAACCATTGATTGCTGTTATTAATGCCACAGAGAAATACAACATGCAGAGAAAACCTTTCCACAGCTTTTCTTATGGTGAGGTTAACTCGATCCATGACTTTGTCTTAAAATGAATGTCAGCCAACAAAATAATGTGATTCATGTCCACGGATCCTCAGGACCCAAACAGATGATGCATGATTCACTAAAAGCCTTAAAATGAAATTCAAGATTTAATGGACTTAATGGATTTGTGCCAGTCAGTGTATGGCACCACTGAAGGTGGATAGTTTAACCGTGAGAAGAGCAAAAGTATAAAATGTATAACATGTATATATATATTTCAACAGCCTAACAACTAATCTTAATTCTATTATAAAAAGCTAAATGTAATGTAAATACAATTACCCCATTTATGAAAAAAATACTGTTATTACTCTTTGTCACATTATTTAAAGTTAAAAAAAAAAAAAAAATTACTGCTGTATTTCACGCTATCATAACAACAGCTACAGTCATGTGTGTTTGTGGAAGTGAAAACTTAAGGCCTCACTGTAAAATCTTCACTGTGAACCACAGAGATGTGACGATCAGCCAGACTCTGCTGTACTGTACCTCCTGGTGTGACGGTGCCCACGTCCTGCACGGTGAGCACCGACAGACGCTCCTCCGTGTCCACCCGGACCACTCCGTAGCTCAGACCCTGCATGGACAGGACGCCTCGACCCGGAGGCTGGCTGCTGTCCTCCACCGGCCTGGAGACAACACAGTAGTACATACAGTACATATTTACCTGTAAGACTTGTGGAGATGGGACTGCACCTGGCTACTTCGCTGTGTGTGGAAGTTTACTGTTAATACACTATGGGCTGGTCGTGTTTGCATGGGAGACTAAGTGTGTGTGAGCCTGTCTGGCATTTGTGTGCACACGTTTGCATATGTAAAGCTGTGCTGGGAGCTTGTGTGTGTTGCTGACCTCCTGATGGCCACGGTGAGCGCCTCAGGGGAGCTGGCGCAGGGACAGATGACCTCACCCCGCAGCCCTTTAGTCTGAAACACGTTGAGGAAGGCGTCGCAGGAGGAGATGGACCCTGACACACACGAGCAGAAACACATCATCAGAATTGTGCTCAATTACTTTTACACAACGTCCAGCAATTGGTTCAGAGGGAGAATTATTAAAAGATTAATTATTTAAGCCACAAAGTTGATCTTTTGACACCTGCATTATGGACAGTCCTGCGAGATGTGCTCCCTTTACTGCTTAGAATAAAGGAAGGTTTAACGAGAGGGATGTGGTAGAAGCCTGGTGATATCAAGGTAAAAGGATTTTTCTTTTACAGTAAAGACTTGGTCAAGGTGTCATTTCATAAAACCCTACATGAATTTGGAACTTTTCCAGCAGAAACACAGCAAATACACAAAACTGAAGACAATTAAAAGAAATGATGTGATAATGCTGTTTGTTCAGTGGCTGCATGGATCCTGGTTGTTTAAATCTTCAACAAGTGATTTTTGTTTTCACTTTAGGAGAAGAGAGAATAACATGCTCAACAAGTTGTGAAAGCAGCATTCACACATCACTTTTTAAGCTCATATTAAGAAAAAACAGCAGTTATTAAGCAACATGTGGCTCATCAGCTGCTAGAGTTTCCACTATGTTCACCACCTCATCTCTGACTGCAGGTCCTGTGAAGTACAGCTTTTTCTATCTGGTATTAACTTCTAATGGTGAAAACAACAAGATGAAACTAATGTGTAGCATAGTTAGCACAGGTAATGGGTACTGCACAGTTTCCTCACCGTCAGACTTCTGAATTTATTGTGCCAAATGTGCATAAAGCTGGACGCCTCCTGCTCTATTCCTGTAAAGTGACCCAGTTTGCCGAATTCCCAGGAGACTCTATCTGCTTCCCTGACATTCTCTCTCTGAAACACACCTCTCTAAAACTCCCCAGTTAGTGAAAGATCTCAGCTGCGGAGGCTGAGTGTGACCTTACAGGGGTTTGATCCGTCGGCCACCAGCAGCATTCGCAGCGAGCTCAGGTTGATGTCCTTCTGGTCTTTGTGGGCCACCAGAGCCCAGTGCATGTCTCTAGACTTCACACAGGCTACCTTGGCTGCAGGGGAGACACACACACACACGCACACAGAAAGTTGGCATTTAATCTATTTGACAGACAGGAGTGAATAGAGTGATCTGAGTGACAGGTGGAGTGTGTCTGACCTTTGTACTGGCAGACTTTCTGGATCCACGACAGAGGGTTGACCTTCATCAGCGAGTAGGGGACGCTGATCACGTGCATCATGTTCATCACACTCTGCACATACACAGCGCGATTACATTAGCGGAAACTCTATTGTGTCCATGTCGGAAAAAAAATCATGTTTCGTCATCAAAATATTAAAATACTTTATATTTTATATCGAATGTAGTAGATTTAATGATGGTGCTTCTACCCCCACCTTCAGGGCAGAGGATGAAAATTAACAGGAGATTAGGGTCATGACCTCTAACCTCTGGCAGGCGGGTCTTACCGTCAGGATGCCGTGCCACAGGCCAACGTCCTTCTTAAAGTCTAGAACGTTCACTATAGTCTCTGCTACAAGTAGAGAAGAACATAAGAAGCTGTTAAACTGTGACCTAGACACAGAGTTGTCTGTGTGTGTATAAGTGTGTGTGTGTGTGTGTGTGCACACCTTCAGTGTAGCTGCATGACTGAGTGAGGGCCTGGCAGTGTGTGAGCAGAGCGATCCTCGTCACCGTGACTCCCAACACACTTCCATCCTTACAGGTTTTATACTGAGAGAAAAAACAACAGGCGGATCATTTAAACAGACACTTGATCAACCTGAACACTCTCAATGTAACTTCAGGCTCAGTTAATCTCACTCATTAACTCATCTAAACCATCAACATGTCTCTTATAACCCAGCCCGACTAAAATGAAGTTTTACTATCAATCAGCATCAGCTCATCTTTACTAACAGGCCTTTAAGCTGCTGTAGTTAAACCATTGCTGTAAAAAAAAACAAAAAACTCTTACTTCAGGGATTATAGGCAATTATAGATAATCTGCTACACAATTATGTGACCACCTGCTGAGGAAGAACCTGTATGAAGATTTCCAGTCAGGTTCTCTAACGATCTTCTATTAGCTTCAGACAATAGTTTTCTCTCTATACTTGTCTTGTTAGATCTCAGTGCTGCGTTTGACACTATAGATCACAACATTTTATTAAATTTAGGTTCCAATTTGTTCACGTTAATGACGAGTCTTCCTTGCACATAAAAACGAGTTAAGGAGTTCCACAGGGTTCTGTGTTTGGACCGATACTTTTCACTCTATACATTTCCCCTTAGGCAGCGTTATTAGGAAACACTCAATACACTTAATAATCTGAAGCAGGTGCAGCACATAACGTCCACAGCTTGTTGCCAGTTCATTGTGAGCATTCTGCCAAAGCTTGACCTCTGTGTTTGGGAGTTAGCTCACCTCTATGTAAGCAGTGTCGTTGTTTGCATCTTTGATGTGAGGGAACCAGTCTCTAGGAGGTTTGGAAAGGTGCTTCGACTCCGTTACAAACCACAGCAGCTTTGGCCAACCTGCAGGCAGCACCAGACAGAAAGAGAGAGAGAGAGAGAGAGATGTGATTAGTGAAAACTTTATTTACAGCATGTAAATATTCAAACAGACACTTGTTATAGCTCCCAGGACGAGAGGAAAGTATAACTGAAAAAAAATGTGATTCTAGTCTATTAGGGCATTTTATAAACATCCAAATCAGAGGAAATGTTGTAACATCTATATCTATAGATTTAGATGTTTCTGTACATCTGTTTGTCGTTATAGACTCCAAAATGTCACGGCTCCACCAGTCTTAGGCTGGGTCTCATGGCCGTCCAACCTCCTGTTGTGTCCTACAGCCAAAGAAGGACCCATGTGTCTCTGCAGGTCTGACCATTCATTTTCATGACAAATTTATGAAACAGAAGTTCAGAGGTGGTACGTACAATGTACATTTACTCAAGTACTGTACTTAAAAACAATTCTGAGGTATTTGTACTTTACTTGGGTATTTCCATTTTATGTTACTTTTACTGTTACTCCAGCACAGAATGATAGATCAAGTACTTTAACTTGAGTAGAAATATTACAAGGTACTTGTTTGTGTACTTGCACCTCTGCAAAAGTTGTAGATTAGCCTGAGAATGGGGGAGTGGGTCATATCGGAACTGAGCTTCCGCCTCCTATTAGCTTCCCTCAGCTGAACCTCCTCTGGTATGGTCATAAGCTTGTCCCTCTAACAATGTGAACTGGGTCAACTCAGAACAGAGCTCCAACCTCATATTGGCCTCCTCCAGCTGAAGGTAGAACCCAAGTGCTTCCTCTGGTGCCTCATAATAAATGAAACCAGAATTTAGCTCCTACCTCCAGTTGGCCTCTTTCAGTCTGAGGTAGGAAATGATATGCCTCTAAAAGTCCCCCATCCTCCACACTTCAGCCTTTACAATCCGGCTTTGACTGATGGTTTTCACCCTCACCTTTGAACTGTGGGATCTCCCCTGTCGCACTCTTGGGAAGACCCTTATGGCAGGCGTCACTGGTCAGAGCCACGGTAACGCCACAGCTTCCCAGCAGAAATCCAATCTGCTGACTGCCAGCATCCTATTGGACAATACAGGGAGGAGTGAGCGCAGACAGAAAACATAATAAGACTGTTAAGAGCAAGATTTTAGATTTAAAAATGTACTTTTGATATAGATTTTTCTAGATTCTCTGTGACGTGAGTTTTTTGTGAGAAGCTCCGTATTTTAAGCTCTGAAGAACACGGTCCTGCTTCTCAGTTACAGTATGTTTCTTTAAATTTACTAAATCCTCAGAGGCTCAGAGGACTAAAGAAATGAATCTCACTTGCATAAGACACATGATGAGAATAGGTGTAAAGTTCAGATAAACCTTTGAACAAACAAGTGAAAGTAAAGTGAAATTGATTTCTAAAAATAAAAATGTCTTCATTTTGCACCATATCAGAGAGGTGTTTTTACTACTCCGCTTACTAATAGCCCCAAATCTTTTACATACTTGTTGAGCTTGTAGATAAGAAGTCTGGAGACCAGATGTGATTATATAATTCAGATTTCAGCTGACAAGTAAAACAAAAACATTAGTTTAGTTTAATGTGTTAAAAATTTAAATACGTTAATAAATACAGTATTTTTTAATTAAACATTAAATGTTTATGTGATGTTTACATGAGACGTTATTAAGCATTAAGTAGAGGTTTGTAAAATGAAGGTATTAATGGGTTTCAACTTCGTCTACAAAAACATTATACAGCTCAAAGTGGTAGAAGTGATGTTTGCTGCTGCTTTTCCAGCTGAAACTAAATCCTGCAGCACAGATGCAGGTTTGGGGGAAGGGGATCAAGAGAACTGTGCTGACCCAACTCGGTATTTGGTTGTGTTTTCTGTAGTCACACTTTTTTTTCTTAATTTGCTCGTGTTTTATCTTTTTTTTTAATCTAGTTGCATGTTTTCTGAAACTGCCTTGTCTTGACTCTCAGGGCCACCGTACACTGCTGTGGTTCAGGCATCTTATTTCCCATGGGTTGATGGCACAGAGACCAACAGTTGTTATCTTATTATAGTACACATTTTCTCTGTCATGACAGAGTAACAGGAAGGCTTGTTTATTTCATGTCAAACTTGTTGAGTTTCTGACATGTTTTTCTGCTCCTGGTCCCGACAGGATTATATTCTCAAAAATACATGTTGCTGGCAAACAGCTGAGATCCCAAACATGGTTTCAACAGTGTGCAGAATCACTGACATGTCCACACAAACAGCACTGAACACAGCAGGATTAGGCAGCTTGGGAGCCAGGTGAAAAACAGACATGGTTGAAGCAGGCAGGAGTAGCATTACACAGCAGTGGTGTAAAAATTAAATTACCTCAACCTTCTGTAGAGAAACTAATCCTGTGGAACAGCTTCAGTGTCAAACTAAAGCAAAGACGGAGAGCTGCACCCGTGGTTAAAGATAAGTGGCACAGAGCGTTTCATTTGTTGTGCAGCTCAGCCAGGTGACACAGTGGAACTTTCTTCATGTGAAAAACATGTTGAGGATTTAATTTAGTACCTTGCGACTTAATGGCACCTCTATAGGAACAGGGACCACCTCAGCCAGAAGGCAACCGTAGAAGGCCACCATGAAGGCCACCGGGTCATTGTTAGGAAACACCAACGCCACCTGGAGGAAGGATGGGAGACAAAAGCTGAGGCTTTAGCATAGCTCTTTTTAACAAAAACTTGCACATGTGGCTTTAGAGAAATCAATTTGTTATAAATTTAACGAGGCTGCTGTTTAATATTAGTTAAATTTTAAGGAATAGTTTAAGATTTTCTACATGAGAAAATCTACAGAATATAACAGTTAGCTTAGCTTAGCATAAAAACTCAAAACACTTCTTTTACCACTTTAGACATTGCTTTGTTATTGTACCTAAGTACATCTGAGAGCTAATATCTCAACTTTTTACTCCACTGCATAAAACAAACAATAGCGAGACACAAATTGCTTTACTAAACCAATCACAGCAAGGACTATTAGTTTTATTATTTTAAGTTAATTATAAGTCATAATACATACTGACTTTTGCTAGAGTACATTTTTGTTTGAAAATTTGTACTTTTACTTAAATACAGTTTTTGAGTACATGATTTGCTGTTAGCCAGGCTACTAGTTTCCAGCTAATTCTTAGTGCTAAGCTAGGCTAACCAGCTGTTTGCTCCAGCTTTATATTTAACATACGGGTAAAGAGAGGGTTGTTAGTCCTGAAGCAAGAACACAAATAACTCAGAAAAACGCCAAGATATGTGAGACAGACATCAAAAACTAAGGTTGGATTTGGATATATTTTTTAACAAAGACTAAAAAAATATGCAAACAGCCCTGGAATTGCCACATTGTGGTTGTATACCAACTAAGCAGATAGGATGTAATCAAATGACTCCTTATGGAACAGTAATACAGAGAAATCGACTAATTATATGACAGAGAATACAGTTTAGATTCATGACATCACTCGCCAAAGCCAATAGTCGAACTGTGGTGTTCATAAATGACCACACACCAGCTGGGTTACTGTTGTCTAGTGTGATGGTTAAACCCTATCTTTAATTGTTTTTTAGCTTCACATAGTACCTCTATCAGTTTCACTTGTGCCTTTATGCTTATTTTTAGGATGACATAAGTAAACAAGCACTGGATCAAGGTGAGGGCACCAAAATCTAATCAGTTCATCAACACCAACTGGACTGTTGTACCAAACTTGAAGGTCATCCCTCCGTGTTCTTTACGTAGAGTATCGCATTCGCAAGCATGTGCATGACTGGATGATTGCAGTGCGACCTTGACCTTTGCCCACCAAAATTATATCAGTTCATTACTGAGTCCAAGGTGACAGTTGTACCAGTTTTGAAGAAAGTCATTCAAAGCATTCTTTGCATATGACATGCACAAGCATGGTATATGATATATGATAACCAGGTTTTATAATGTGATATTTACTGCACTCCTGCATGGCTTCTGCATCTGAAATGCAAAGTGTATGGAAAATCCTACAGAGCAAATGTATATTAGTGTTTATAAGGGAAGGTCACACTCACACATAGTATCACAGTAAAAAAATGGCAGCTCCAAATCTACATGTGCAGTGCTGCAGGATTGTGACTCACCCGATCGCCCGGTCGCACCATGGGTTCCTGCTTGCTGCCCAGTTTGTGGAGGATGTTGTAGGCGAGCTTGATGCTGCGAGACCACAGTTTCCCTGCAAGAGAGGGGGACACGGGATGAGAGAGAGAGGGAGAGAGAGAGAGAGGGCGTGTTCACAGGATGTGAGTGTGTGTGATCTTTAACTGCTATTTTGAGGTAAAACAGTCAATAAAAGAAGGAAGTGATGACATCTGTGCAGTCCAGACAGTCACTGTTGTTGCAGATCACATGTCCCTGGTTTATAAACTTCATTTTTTTCATATATGTGGCCACATCTAACATTTACTGAGGCAACAGCAAAATAAACACAAGTAGTTAAAGGATGTTTTTGCTGCACAAATGAGTGATTTCAATGAGTGAGTTAACTAGATGAGCAGCTGGTTACCATATGTTAGCACATAGAGGGGCTTCCCTGCTGTGTCCAGGCTGGTGAGGCAGGGGGCTTTAGGGGAGATGGTTCCCCAGCGTTGGAGTGCAGCTTCCAGGGAGGGGGGCCAGTTAGTGACCACCCCCAGGGCCTCACCGCGCACCGGCATCATCTCTGCCCCCTCTGGCCGTGGCTGATTGGGGTCTGGCTGCTGGACTGGAGAGAGAGAGAGAGATATAATGTCATCAATGTGCAGCTCACCAACATTTAGTGCTCATGGTGATACGGCTCATGCCACATGGAAACATTTAACCAAAAGGGAGACAGCTGTGAGGAAGCTGTAATCACACTCAGATACACTGTTGAATTAATTAGTGTCTTAGAGTCAGAGAGGGCTGGTGCTGATCAAGCCCAGGCTTGTTATGGCTCTTTACCTGGTCAGAATGCTGCCACTGATTTCCAAGCCTGTGAATCTCAATAACCTGTAGAAAGTACTTTGGGTTTAAGACTTGGATGTCTGGATATCTAACTTTAGTTTAGACACAAGTAAAACTGAGAGGCAGCGGTATCAGGGTTTGAGCCACTATCGTGAACAATGGATCCACAGTGAATCAACTCTAAACTCAAAATTGTCCTGACCACACCACAGATTTACAACCCAGTGTAAATCATAAATCGAAAACTGACTAATGATGGTGAGAGATTAGGAAAACGTAGACAGGTGTAATAACCTGTAAAGATTTCTGGCCTCCAGATTCCTACTAGAAACATCAAAACTCTTTAAATGCTGGGTTAATGTGAAGATTGCTGAGTTGATGTTTGCGCCCTGTTATTTATTCCATGATATGAAAAATATTCTTCACTTTGACGCAGCTGATGTGAGTGTAAGTCATCACTGTGCCATTAACAACCATTAAAAAGTTGGCAGGTTAATACTTGGGCTCTGATTTTTCCAAACCGTTTCCAAAGCGTTACGCTTTCTGAGGAATTTAGCTAAACTCTTCCAGCATTCCTCTAGCTGTCTGTCCGATGTGCACACCCCCCAAAGCTCCAATGTTTGTATACAGTTCTAGCTTTCTCAATGGAAGAAGAAATGTGGGTCACACTGGCTAATTCCAGCCTATTTGCAGAAGGACCACTGTGGCTAGGTTAAATGGAGGGACCTCAGAGAGTTGAAAGGGACAGAGATGGACGAGGAGGCTGCTCTGTTTCTGCTGAGCACACAGGAGCTTTGTTTGTCTCTCAGCAACTTACACGTTTTCTAATAAAAAATGTTGTGAAGTTAGCAACATTAGCTGTGGTGTTTTATCTGATCATGTACATGTGGTGGGTCATCTCTTGCTCCAGGAGCTGTTGATGTTGCCACTAGTGGTGCATGTGCATTTATTTTGGGAGGTGTAGTTACTGAGGCAGCACTGAAGGCAATGAAATACATGTCTGCAAATAAAAAAGTGTTTAAGGACGCAGAGGATGACTTTCTAGAACAAAGCCTGGCAGCCAGTTCAGGCATTACTACTGCACATGCACCACTCTGTGCTCCTCCAGATTCAGAGGTCTGTCAGAAATGTCCAGCTCTGCCTCGGCACGATCAGCTGCTGCTGCTGTTTCATTTCTCACTGAGCATTTCCACAACCTTCACCAAAGATGATGCTTTTTTTTATTCACCCAGTATAGTATAGTATAGTTAGTACCCTAGTGTAAAGTGTCTGACTTTAGTCCTGAGGGGAAGAAATCTGCTGTCATCATTCTCCTGTCTCGTTCTCAGTGAAGTGAAGGCTCCAGGGTTTGATAAGGTGACAAGTCCGGGTGGAAAACTCACTGTAACTATGTTGCACATGTAAATAAACCTTCAGAGGGAAACTGACTGACTCAACAATGAGTTGTTTCTAAACTACATCCAATATGTGCCTACTTACATCATGAATAAGTCAATGCACTGTAGTTTGCAGCTGATTGCTCAGCTATCCAGGTGTCAGGTGTTATTAATGGTAACAGCTTCTAGTAAAGTAAAGACCAGAGACAGAATCGTGAGTCTTGCCGATGCAGCTTCTCACCCTCTAAAAGTTCGTCAAAGTCATCGACAAAGAACTCTCGCAGCGGAGGTCTGCGAGGCTGCTTCAGCGTGTTCACGAGCTGCTGGATTTTAGCCGACACGCGGCTGCTGACCGGGACACCTGCAACAGCACACACACAGGATAAACACAAATTAGGTTTATTTTCACTCACAGTGGAAAAGAGTATCATGATGTAGCTTCATTAGCCAATCACGCACTTCCTCTTCAGTCCACAAATGTTATAATAACTAATGGGAAGACAGACTTTGGCTTGTGATCAGAGCTTTGCTGGTTCATGTTTCAGGAATGACTACAGTCTTGGCAGGTGAACTGAAAGAGAGAGAACCTTTGTTGTTTGAGCAGTTAATTCTCAGCTGCTCCTGTGGAGCCTCAGACTGCAGCTGTTCTGAACAGCTCTCACTTTTCTAGCTACGACCGTACGGTTGTGAAACAAAGATGCTCTGTCAGCTATCCTTAAAAAAGTAAAGGGTAAAAAAAGTCCAATCTGTTCATCCGGGGGAGTGACATCAACAGACTGAGTGTAATTGGTCAGTTCTCTAAGGCAGTGGTCCAATTTGAGCTCAGCGCCTGATTAAAGAGCTTCTATTTTTAGCAAACTGTCTTCAGCATCTTTATTCAGAGGCTCCAGTTGGGAGCAGGGTACAGGCATGACCGTGCTTCACACAGCGGGGGCGATGGCTCTTACCGTCGCCTGTCTCCATGCGCTCTGCGTTGCCATACTTCTGCGTGTTCCTGGCAATGGTTCCCATATTGGACATGTGGTGACGCTCGGTGTGGGAGTGGGACGAGTCTGACGAGTAGCCCGTCACATCCGGGGGGGCCGAGTGGTTCTCTGAAGGGAGGCAGAGCAGCGGACAGATGGAGAGAGAACATGCGGAGAGGCAGACAGAAAAACAGCCAGTGGTGACTCATTGTTCAAATTCATCAGCGCACTGTTTGTCAAGTGCCTGTTTTCCTGCCTCTACAGTCACTCAAACACAATCTGATGCTCATTTATTCTTTCAGCTCATGCAGGTCATGAAGGTCTGCTTTGACTGGACATTTATTCAATAAAGGATCTTATGATACCAAGTGGAAAATCTACAAATCAGATCACATTAACCACATTGTTGATATTTTCACCTCAAATATCCAGAAATGAAATTGTGTTACGTGTCAATGTTTGTTGTTGATGTTCTAAAATCAGTAACAAGCTGAGTGAACACTGGAAAAGACTTTTTACACAGGCAAGATCAAACTAATTTAAGTCAGATGCCTCATCTGATCTTAGTTCACTGATCAAAACATTCCTCTAATAAAAAAAATCTAATTTATTAAGGATTGGGGATTTTTCAAACATAAAAAATAATAATTTAATAATTTGTCAAGAATGAAAACCATGTGCTGTCAGCCTGTCTGTTTTCCTCTGGCTATGTGTCATTTAATCCTCTACAGCCTGTGACAGGTCAAACCACTGCTGAGACTCACTAGCAGTCAAAAGTTTGGACACACAGGAATGTGGTGCCGTCATTGCAAAAGCGTTTTCTAATGAACAGTTATGCTTTTAACATACAATATAACATAACATAACAATACTATTCTTTGTTTCAAGCTACAAAAGTCATTTACAATGTTAACTATGTCTACACTGTATTCCTGATACATTAGATGTGTATTTCTGTGTGAGTCCAAACGTCTGGCTGGTGGTGTAGGACGTACCATCCGACTCCAGCGGCGGTGGCCACAGCATGTCAGAGCCAAACTCACAGGATCGTCGCAGAGATCCTCCGTTCTCTGCTACGCTCAGAGCTCCCTTTCTCTTCAGAGACAGGTGTCCGATACCTGCACACACACACACACACACACACACACACACACACACACACACACAAACACACACATTCAGATCACCTCTGGGTGGGCCACTTCAGCTGACCTGTTACGAAATAAGACCGTACGGGATGCACATCAATTGTATGTTGTTTCTATCGAGAGAGTTAAGTATGGCTGAGAAAAAAGGGCAGCAAGTGCGTCGGTAGAGCAAGGAAAAACATCTCAGACGGGAGAATGTTTTCGGAAACCACAGACAATGTACCATCTGCACACGGCGGGGTGTATGAGCGACACTGACTACTGCTGTGAGGAACTATTGCATTGTTATTAAATGGCTGTTGCCTCACTGGCAGCCATATTAAAGCCTCAGATCCTGTGCCTGATGCAAGGCAACAAGGGAAGAGAGACAAACAAAAAAAAAATATATAACAGTCTGGCCTTCTGGACATTGTGACCCAATGGGCAGCTGCAATGGCACAGATTATAAAATGGAACTACAAACTTCTTCATAATGGGGAAAAAATCAAAGTCAAACTCAGAATAGGCTTTTTTGCCCCAGTCTCTCTTTTTCCTGTAACCTCTCTCTTCTCCGCTCACAATCTGTTAGCTCAGCATCTTACACAAGGTGCAGAGAGAGCGCAGCTTTTTTTGTACTGAGGAGTTTTATCTTTCAGATTTAACAACTAAATGTCAAAATCACGAGCAGATTTTCTTTTCAGAATCAACTTTTCTTTACGCTAGCCGTGTTAATCCAATTAAGACGTTATATCACTTAACTGCAAAATCAGTTTTGTTTTGGATGATTGATGTTTTGATACTCTGTGCCCATTGTGCACGTTGAACTAGTGGCAGACAGTGCATAAAAAGTCACTGAAGAGTAAAAGCAGATTAGCTCCTCTTGCTCTCCTTCCTCTCATTCCCTCACACTCAGAGCAGTAAAATGACTCTTGAGATTGCACAGTCTGCTAACAGTTTCTTGTAAACTTTCTTTGTGCTAGAGGTTATTAAAATGATGTAAAAATGGCTTTATGACAACTGTATAGCATTCCTTCTTTTCCATGCAATTCCAGGTGCATTTTATGCATCTCAATATTGTAAAAAATTATCTTATCTGCTTATCTTCTAATTGATTATCTTTTTTTGGCTTCATTAATTTATGCCACTTGAATAGAAGACTTATGAAGTTTTGGACATATTGTACAATGCAGTTACCACATTTTTGAGCCCACTAATTAATTATTAAAACAACTCTTAAGACAATGTGTAAAACTCAACTATAAATGTATATTGCTGTGGTTGATTTTTGTTTTTCTTAAGCCAGAATAGCCTGAACAGTCCAGCCTCATGTTTGGGAGCTGAATGGTGGCGGAACTGGTTTAACAGGGGGCACAGCATGTTCAGACAGCATTTGGCGTAAGAGATAACAGATTACTTTGTGCCATAACCAGTTTAGGCCTCATCACTGTCTTTATCTGCCTTGACGAAGCTGGATTAAAATCAGCATTTTTCAAAATAACAGTTAATAATTCATTAGAAAAACAAACATGAATCTTGAGCTATGTCCAAAATACCACATCAGTAGCGCAGTCATCCCTCTTTCTGCTGAAGCAATTGTACGAGGGGTGTGTGATGAATGGGCATAAATATGCATGTGCGCTCAAACTCCTCTGTTTTCCTGACAAAAATTTCCAAGGGCCTGATTTTTGGAGGCCGTCATCCCGCTTGACGGAACCTGACATTTGCAAAGGTCTGTGAGGAGGATTTGTTTGTGACAGCTTCAAATTACAGTGGCACAGAGGGAACAGGAAAAGGGGAGGGATTGAGGGATTGTGGAAGAAAATGGCTCCTGCTTATTTAAATGTCACTTCAATGAGGTGAATGTGTAAGCTGTTCTTTTTTTCAAGTATTACATGTGCATTTCTCACAATGGAAAAACATTTCTTGCCTTCTTTTATTCTGTGTGTGTCCCTCTCCGTCTTGGCTCAGGCTGCGTTATTGGCAGCAAGCTTTAAGCCTTGTGAGGCTTCGCCAGCATCTTGACAGTAACCACAAACCATTAAGTAGTTTGTTTTGTGTAGGTAGTGGCTGTAGGACCAATCACTCAGGTCCTAGTTGGATTTGTGTTTAATGCTGGACTTTATATGCAGCAGTATAAAATGCATACAAATTTTCAGTTTCTCCCACTCTCCATCCAAGTGCAGGAACAAAGCAAAAGTAAGAAAGAAATGGCCTTAAGTACAGTCTGGGGGAGGAAAGCAGAAAGAAAATAACTGCTGTGATTTCTGTATATCTAGAGTGATTTCTCTTATGTAACAACAGTTTTTTTTTTCAACAAAGCCTGTTATTTCTTGTCAGCACTCAACACACTTATGGGTGCATAGGGGGCTCTGTCTGTCACTGACCTTTTTAACAAGGATGAGGAGACCAAAATACACTGAGTGTCCCTTGGTGATGATAGTCAAATGTCACTCAGACTCAAGGACTGCAGCCAGAGTCTCATACTGAGCTTCCAACAATAGTAAGGAGGAGGAGGTGTAGAGCCCTCTATCTCTTTTCCTTGACAAATAGCTGATGACACTGTTGGATTAAGTTCCCACAAGTCATGCCAGTTGCTGGAATCGGATGACAAGTACCTCCATGTCTACGTGTCTTAATCTGTTTTAGATGCACTCAGTTTCATGTATAACTGGAATATTCATCACAGATGCTCGCTGAAAATGTCAGTAAATTATGTGACTTAAGTGACTCCTGAGCTTGTCAGCTGGTTTCTTGACAGCCATTTCCCTTTTTGAATACTTTTTCATTTTACCCTCCTGCCTTGACACATTTTATTGAAGAGCTGTGTGACATTGTACCACAGACACTCAAGGCTATACGCGCCAAGCTGCTGGGAAATTTCGGCCTGAACAAGTTCCCGCACTGCCAAATGAAGACTTTTTAAAACTCTGCTACTGCAAACAAAGCATCTATTTTAACAGAGGCTTTTCCCATAATTAAACTAATGCATAGGAGAGTATGCTGGGGTGGCTCCCCTGATTAATGGAGCAATTACATAATCCATTACACTGAATTATGAATGTGCTAATGATGAGCTCATGTTGGGTAATGATTCCTGAAGTTTGCTTGCGTAAAATATGAAGAAGGAAGTAGAGAGGACTGTCTGTGTTTGCAGATGTTCCTCTAATCATCAGGAGGTAGGGCTAAGGAGGATAAAGAAATGTGTGACTTATAATGAGCAGCAGCTCTGCCATCACAGGTCATTGCTTCCTACTGTTTCCACTTAGACTGGATGGACATTTTAGGATCTCCTGCTATGAAAAACTAAAGACCAAACAAATCTGAATAAGTGTTTTTATGTAAGTTTTGATGGTAACATAAAGTATCCAATTAAGAAGATGACAGTTGGCGTTTGAGCTTTGTCACAATCTTCTTGGCCAAAACCATGACTGGCTGTAAAAAATACTCTCTTGCTTACGTTCTGATTTTTTTTCACTAAGATGTTCCTGAACAAATTTTGCAGTGGGAATTTAGAAATAGAACAGTCTCTCGTATCTCAGAATGCCAGTCATTTATTTTGCAGTCAGTATCAACTTGTCATCTAAGGGTGCAGCAGTTTGCAAAAGTCACAGTTCAGATTGTATCACAGATTTGAAATCACAGATTGGATAATGTTTTGGCTCTACCCCCACTCCACAACATTCCACAAACACCGTTCAAAATCCACAATGTTTTAATATGTTTAAATTTTCCACAACAGAGATTCATGGATTCATGTCTGCCCTGATATTCATCCCAATTCATTTGTTAATAGCTTTAGTGCTAACTAGTTCTGTCCGATTTTATTGCAACTCTTTTACTGAAGATGTAGGAGATTTATACTCTTACTTTATAAAGCATCAGTGTCAGTAAAACTGTATGCCACATCAGAATTGCTAAACTTGTTAATTAATCCGCTGTTCACATGCATGTTGAAATGTGAAGGTTGATCCAAATGGATCATGGATCAACTGTGGTCAACTAACGACTTTTAAAGATACAGTGTTTAACTGCAGTATGTAACTTTTTTTTATATACTATTTTTTGGTATTATCAAACCACTACCAGCAGAGCAGAGACATTCACTTCTAAATGTTGTTGTAACCAATCAGACAGTTGAAAAGATTTCTGCAGTATTTAAATTTTTTGTAATGTCACAGTGACAACTACCTGTAGTGCTGGTCAGAGGGTGATGCAGTGTAACAGATGGTCAGAGCATAGTGGATAGATTTCAAGACTCATGCTAATGCTGCCTTGAGCTTAAGTATGATCTAGTGTTTCTATTAATTGAGCCACTGTTGCATTGTTTTTTAAGTGAAAAAAGGTGTGAAAACAGTGATTTCCAATTGCTTGTTTTATCTGATAACATATCGTTCTACTGGAAACAATTGAAATAAAATTGATTAAACAAAGGGAACAAGTGGTGTGTTGGGAATTATTTTCCCCCTTTAAAGCTACATTGTGCAGCTTTTGGGAAATGAGATAGTGGTAGCATGAAACTTTACATCAATCCAATGTGCTCCCCCCAAACCTCCCTCTACTTGCTTCACTATACTATCCATAAATGATTTTAAATAGTTTTAGAGATATACACGATGCAGTTATGCAGCACATCTGATGTTGAAGCAGGCATTTGGCTTTTCTTGTGCTCCATTTGGTTTTACTCAGGTTACAGACTCACATTTTAAGTAGTATTACACAAACAAAATACTCCCTGTGCAAGTGAGGCTCTGTTGGTATAAGATAAGAATAAACACCTGACTGAGTTAAAGATTTTAGCTGTGGGAGTCACACAGAACCACAACTGCAAACTGTGTTTTTGTTCATTAAATATTAAATTAAATGGATCAGTAACACAATTATTTTTTGATTTCTGATTTGTTGTTGCAACAACCTTCTTTCAGTAAAATAAAAAACTGTCTTTGAGTGTTTGACAAGAGTTCTACTCTGTTCTTGTATTTACCCAAGAAAAGACAGTTTTAGAAATCTGTAACAGAAGGAAGCATCAGTGTGCCACTCATGTCAGATTTTGCAGAACACTTGTTGCTTATGAGAGTATTACTAAAATCAGAATATTCCTCGAAAATTTCAGAGAGTTTATTGTTGCCTCAGTTTAAAAACTACTGCTAATACTCACTGTACATATATTTATTTTGTTCAAAGTCAGGCAACAAGTCAGTTGTTCATACTTCTGTTGATTAGCTGTGTTTAGAGAAGAAATACTGCATTTCAGTCCCTGTCATATAAAGCTGAGCTCAGAGAGACGGCAATAAAAAGCTGGCGGCCAGTTATTTTCCTATTATACTGTCACCTGCTACCGGGGTTGTCATGGTTGTGATCTGTGGATGCAACCTGCCACTTGTAGTTTGGACAGTGCACATATGTTTAAAGTTCTGTTGGGTTTTATGGCCTTTCTGCCATTTTTATATACATGCAAACATTGCTGTAGAAGATGCACATACCCTGTGTCATCTCTACTTGTTTACACTTACACTTGGTTATATACTTCACTCTTTGTGAACTGAGACAGATGGTGGTTGCTGAGGTCACCTAACACCTCATACTTTATGACCACCTGTCTTGAAGTACACAGTGCCTCTTGTTTTATGTTGAAATACTGATTTAAAAGACAACTCTACGTGCTGTGGATTCATGAATGTTTATATGGCATCTCAGGAGAGCAAGAGTTAATTGCAAAAACAAGTTTTAATTGGGCTTGTGTTTACAAAATGTTGTCTTCTTGCCCTACTTACACATACAAGAATAAATGGTTTTCTCAAGAGATTTTTTTACTCTGAGTGCATTGTATACATTGTGTTATGCATATAAATTACAGTTTTTTGTCTTAATGCAGCTCTGTGTGCAACAATAACGTCTGTTAGTGTATAATACTCACTGGTCCTCTTTAGCTGGCATGATTGACATCCATTATTTCTCAGCCTGCAGTCTCTGTTTCAAGCTTGCTTGCAGGTGTGTCTGCATTAGATCTGGTTCATTTGAAGTTCAGTATGCGTCAGTTTTCTTAGGTAAACAAAGATTCCAAATTTTCAGCAGAGGACACTTATCTGCTATCTCTGATAGAAAATTGTTGTTCTTCTCAGAGTGTAAAATCGCTTTCTGTGCTTTCTCAAGGTAACAGTGTTTGTCTACGTTGAGAGAGAGATGTACTGTACGCTACCTGGTCAAAGTGAGAATCACTCATGATTTAAAGCTTGTGGATTTATTTTGTTGGTACATTTTATGGGGATGTGATTTCTACAAGTGAAAAGTAAAAGCCTTGTTTGGTTTCAAATGAAGCGCTAAGAGGTTGTTGCTCATGGGAAAGTGTGACCTGTATCCATGTACAGCCAGGGCATACTGTTTATTACTTTGGTGAAGTGAGGAAACCTTATGAGTTTTTATGAGCTATGTAAGTTTGTGTACTTTACATGTGCCTATATGAGTCCATTCAAGCATATGTTTTCAGTTTTGTTCTTTTCTTTATGTATCTACCATGAGATATGTTCGTTATTATGTAAACATGTATTTAGTTTTCATTTTCATGTTATGAAATGGGTATGTGGCCCTGCGATGGACTGGCGACCTGTCCAGGGTGTACCCCGCCTCTCGCCCGTAAGCTGGCTGGGATAGGCTCCAGCACACCCGTGACCCCTGGGGGGACTAAGCGGTATAGAAGATGAATGAATGAATGAATGTTATGAAATGGTATTTCACAAAGTACCACATTTTACTGTCACAATAGCAGTATCAGTAGGTATCTGGAACGACATTTTAGTGAGTGCAGTAGTACACAGCCAGAGTGATTTAAGGTGACATCTTATTTTGCCCGTAAAAGTGCATTTTCTATTATTTTTATTTTTCCCTTGCAAAATGGCCAAATGAGGATAAAAACACAAACTCTAATAAAAGTCAGACTCCTTCTGTTGCCATATTTATATATGTAGCTTTCATTATGTAAAGGAAAAGGGGCTTTTGCATGTCGATCAGGTTATGTTTGAGCAGAGTTATTGCAGAATTTAATATTGTATGTGAGAAGTTTAACATAATGTATAACTTCTGTGTCTTACTCACCAGACGTTCTACAGCACATGCTTTGGTCTTGACAGTTGGCCTCTGGGTCCTAGGCCACCAACTCTGCCTTGTTCTGCTCTGCTGCCTGCTTTGGCTTGGTTGTGAAATGTAATCTGTCAGCTCCATTAGAGCCTGGACAGGGTGCCTTTGGGGACCAAACAGCTCTTCCATAGCTGTACCACCTAGGGATTGGTCAGATCATGGAGCCTTATGGCCTACGCTGCCTTGTTGTTGTGACACCATAGAGTAGTTTTTGATGTGATAGAAAGCGGTGAACAAAGTCATGTTATTTCATTTTGCTTACTTTTGTCAGTCTGAAAAAATGTGAATCTACATTCACATTTTAAATTAAGATGTACCCCAAGCATAATAAAGCAAAAACGGGAGTTGTATTATAAATTTAGTCATTAAGAGAGTGATGACAAAGCAGCTCTCCAGACCAATGGAAGACATATTTAGTCATATTTTGCAGAATTTGTGAATGTTTGGAACATATGGTGAGTGCAGATGGACAGACAGGAAGAGGATTATGGTGCAGAAGTGGTTCAAGACGCATCTGTGGAGGATTTGATTCTTTTTTTTTTGCCACCTGTCAAATCTACAGGAGAAGCATGTAAGGTACTCAAAATATATATTTTAGTAAAATATCACTGTGTCCAAAATACATCAGCTCTGAAAGATTCTAGACTGTGAAGACAGACTTGGGGAAGGAGACAGAGTTGATGTTACTATACCAGAAATACAATCCTAAAGTTCTAATGTTGTATTAAACAATAATCATGCATTTGTGAAAGTTTAGCAAGTGTAGTAATATTTCAACGACTAGTGTTTGAGTTTGTGTGTGTTGAAGTTTATCAACCTGACTTTATGCCATGTGTCATGTCTGATGTTCCTCTTTAACTTCCTAAAGGATGTGAAATTAATCCTGTCGTGCTGCTGCAGGTTTCTATTATTGTTTCCCCTCAGTTACCAGAGGGAATATATAGTTTTTGTCTGGTACACATGCAAGGCTCTGTTCATGAAAGATAAATTGATAAATGCCACCCTAATGCACATTTTTTTTATTAGAATTGACACTAAAGTGACACTGAGGCTAAATCAAGTATGAGATGGTAACCATCAGTGCAATGCAGTCAAACACGGGCAACAAATGCACAGATGACAGCTGCTGTCCAACATTGTGAGTGCTTGTTTAGATACAGTGATGTCATGTCCGGTGTGGATGACCAGCATTTCCTGCCATAGATATGTAGAGGCTAAAAACGTTACTTTGAACACAGCACAGGTTTTCTGATCTGCTAGCTTTGTATAAAATTACATCAGCTGCCTGTCAGCATGTTGCTCTGTAACTAACCTGCAGAGGGACAAAACTGGGTGCCCTCTGAAAGGCTTCATTAACCTGTGCCTACAAGGCAGCCATTGTCCTATGGCTCCTAGGACCCACACTCCATCCATCTGGACTGTTGTATGTAGGAAATAATACTCTTAATGTATGTGTAAAGGTTTTCAGCAAACATAAAATGATACACAACTATAAAAGATGCCGGTGACAGCTGGGCTTTACCTTACTACTGAAATTATTGGCTGATTAGCATAATATTAAAACTTTTTCTTATGGTCAAAGAAAGAAAGGGTATCTGAAGATGTTGGTTAATTCAAACATAGTTGCAGCCTACATTTGTGCTCAGGTGAGAAAGAAGGGCAGGGCAACACCTGCACACTTGCAGTTTACTTCATCACTTTGAACTTGAGCTAGAACAAAAGTTAGGTTCGCTTTGACAGGTAAGGACATGTAACCCTCACGCCCTCCTTCTCTCATCCAAAATTAAGCCATTTTCTTGTTTAGTCAGCTTGAAGTTTGAGCTGTATTTTTACATCAGCATGCGGCACTAAAAAAACAGAACCCAGGGGGATTCAAACTCTGGAGGTGTATTTGTGTGTGTGTGTGTGTGTGTGGTTGTGTTAAAAGAGAGAAGAATAGGGAGAGACTGCAAAGCTTGTCTGAAGACAGCTGGAGTAGCCTGTATGTGTCATCTCCTGAGTGCAACACCAGCTTGGCCCACTTCTGCCTGACCGACTAGACTCCACAGCTCATCTGGCTCTTCCCTCATGTCTCTTTGTGTTTAATTTGCGCTCTCGCCTACTCGCTCTCTTCCCTGTGTGGGGTCCAGTTCTCATGTCTCTCCTCAATAGTCAGTGCAGAACAACCAAAGCCCCCTAAAAGATGCCCCAGGTGGATCAGGAGAGTAGGTATTGACTCACAGTCTATGTGAGTGCCTATGATGAATCAAACAGGACCACCCAGCACATGTTCACACACATGACAATTCATATCTACACCAGTGAACACACACATACACATCTAGGTCAGAAAAGAAAGTGGAACCTTTAACCTACATCATGCCAGCTCTGTTTTCACAGGCTGCAGGGGCTCTGAGACCTGTGCTAGACGATATGGGTCTCCCCTCTCATCCATAACTAAAACACAGTCACAAATCATACTGTGCAATAAACTTGACACGTAGGGAGGTCCGTCATACCATTTTTTTGGACTGCAGTCTCAGTTACTGCTATGGACTAAGATTTTTTTATTACTTATTATTATTTAGTGTTCTTTAAATTTCATTTAAAAATGTAAATATAGAAGTGGGTGATGGTTAAGTGGAAACATGGGATTACATAAGTAGGTATAACACAATAGGAGCTTAACTTAGGAAAAAAAAATTTTGGACACTTGGAGGCAGCAGAAACAAATTGTAAACAATGTCATAAAATCAACTTTTTAAGTTTATGCAAAACTTATTAGCGAGCAGTTATCTATTTGCTCAACCTGGAGTTGTGGAGCAACATTATCATTCTTTTGATATTGTGTTTCTGTCTACTTGGTTAATCCAGTGTTTTTCTTTCAGCTCTGTTTTTGGTCTTAACCAACTCCTAAGGGAAATATCTGGTTCTTTAGATGTAAAATGCTTCTTTGTCTTCACCAGCTAATTGCTAATTCTGTCTGTTTTGTTCTAACATGTTGGATGCAGTGGGTTTTTAGGACGTGTTTTGCTGAAAACAGCTCTGCTAATGCATTAAGGGTGAATCTAAGCAGTAAAGTTGGCAACACTACAACTGACCCTTTTCACATTACACATTGTTTTGATATTGTCATCTGATACATTGCTTTATAAACATTTTAATTATTACCTCTTTAAAAAGTTGTCAGTGGAAATTCAATTCTAACTGTGTGCAACTCACAGTATACTCAAATTTATTCAGAGAACTGATTTTGGTTTATCTATTGACAGTTTGAAGGCTGTGCCAGTGATGGCTCAACAAGAAGTGTGTTCGTTTCGATCATGTGTAGGAAGGGTTCATGTCCATCTCTCAGTGAAGGAGACCACTCGTCAATCATTTGTTGTACAGCAGAGCAGAGAATGAAGGTAGTCCTATGAAACTGGATGTGGAGCCCTGACAGACTCTATTAAGCAAGTAGAATTTTGTTGTGTCAGCAAAACTACATGTCAGTCTCTCACTGCTTAGAATTTGGAAATGGTTGCTGGCTATGAAGCATCAGTATTTTTGAGAGTATTGGAAAAATGATGTACTGTATCTTATGTTATGTTTACTTATGCTCTGATTATGCAGAACACAATTCATAATGTTAACTCTTCTGTAATGCTGTATCGATTACCAATAATGCTGTATAGATTTATTTTAGCAATTTTAACGATTTACATGAAAAGATTAGTGGCAGACTGTTTCATTCTGCATTGTGTTTAAACTAAATATATGTACTGATTGCATAAAATACACAGTTTGTTTAGTTTGCGCATGGGTTTATATTCTTCTTATTATGACTCTTATTATTATTTCCTAAAATGTGATTTTAAAAAAAGTGCAATACAATATATATTTCTTGCTTGTGGTATTGCAATATATCATAATATTTTGAAATCATAAGCGCTGTATCGTGATACGTATTGTCAGTCCTCATTTCTTGTAATGTTGGACTATTTCTTTGAGAAAAGTCTAGACACTGATGAATTTTTTAAGTTGGCGTCTTTATTAATTATTGTGAAAGACTTCAACATATATATACACGTGTATATAATCAACAAGTAAAATGTTGTTGTCCAAAAACCAAAACTTGGGTGTGATAAAACAAATATTGTCAGAAACCTACTGCCTGAAAATTGCCTTTGCAGGCAACTCACAATCAGCTCACACACATCACTGGATAACTAGGAGACTTTGTCAGAATGATGGAGACCATGGACACATCATCATCATCCATTGTGTATATGGATGTATGTGTGTTGCCTCCATTGAGGGCTGTCCCTGTGCCCGTGGCCAAAAATGTCACTCCAGGCTGCCATGGGCTCATTATGCCATTAGCTGCCTCAGGCCTCAGTCCATTTGCTGGGCAGGGAGTGTGACGGAGCCCTTTTCACAGGGTCACCCCTCCTGCTGGAGGCCGGTCAGCTGATAGGTGTGTGTGTGACTAGAAGAGAGATTCAGTGTTCACCTCACACAGAAAACGTATTTGACACTAATCATGATTTAGCGCAGGTTATGAGCTGCGTTACATAGTATAATCGCTTCATATTTATGATTTGTGTTGCTTCACATTGTCTGTTGTAATATCTCTCATAGACAATGTACAGATCAGGAAGATGGATCCATTGTTTGCTCTTCCTCTCTGCGCAGTCAGAGCATAAGTATACTTTTTAGGCATAGCTCACTAAACAACCTAAATCAAATCTAATGAGGTATCTGTCATTTAAAGATACACATGCAGTTGTAGAGAGGTGATGTTCAAGCACTTCAAAATATCGTGCAAGAGGGGTTAATCCATCAGAAGCAAGTGCTCCTGTGTAGTGCAACTGTATTCCCTAGGCCATTCCCACTCATCCATCGCCTGGAAAAGACACATTGCTTATTTTCTCTGCATATTAAAAACTGCATTGAGAGGTGGCAGGTTGGGCCTCAGGAGGATGGAAATAGCTTATG
>OMLM01018788.1:0-18936 GCA_900302695.1 Helostoma temminkii | reverse complement strand
ATATATATATATATATATATATATATATATATATATATATATATGTAGAGAGAGAGAAAGAGAGAGAGAGAGAGAGTAAACAAGAATACAAGAATATCTGATAAAACTAGTATATTGTATTTGTGATCTATCTATTGGTTGGCCACTGATCATTTAATTTCGCATTAAATGATTAACATTTGTTTAATATAAAAGCAATAATTTGACCCTAGACCTTGATGTAAATATGAAAATATTTTTCTTATTTGCAGTGGTTGGTTGTTAAAACCAAAGAGTTTTAAGTTTTCTGTTTCTGTTCCTGCTTTTGCTGATATGCTAACCTGTTAATACTTAATTTACACTAACCAGATCCATGCTGTGATTAGAATTGTAAATTAAATCTGACTGAAATACACCTGTAAAACACAAAAGTATAGAAATACATATGATTTTTTTACTACCACCAATGTTTTCTATTTTGAGATTTGTTATTAGGTAAAAACAAAATCTACACACACTTAAAACCGCTCTTACGTGAAGAGAAGCATTTTTTTTTTTTTACATCAAACATTTTCTACTTTATCACCTGTGTGAGTGTTATTTTATATCCACTGCTGACTCTACTAAATCTGAAGCTTGTTTGCTGTTCATTTGATGCAGCGATGCCAATCTGCTTCACAACTATTCAGGTTTTCCTTCCATTTTGAGTCCCGTGCTCTACTGTCTTCACCTTTCCTTTTCAATTTGTGTGAGATTTCTGTGTGTGCACACTGTCCTGCAGACTCCCCTCCTCTTATAGGCACTTGCAGGGCGTTTATGCTAAATAAGAACAACTAGAACACACTTTCAATGTATAAGAATGATTCATACATAGAACAATGAAGGTACAAGAAAAGTTGCATCATGAATGTAATGTGCATTTTTCTCAGGACTTTGTAACAAATATAAGAAATATAGATACTGGGCCCAATATTATCCATGTCCTAACAAAATCTGCATTAAAACATAGTAAATTGTAAATATGCCCTTTGGGGTGTTTGATGTCACCAGAAATCTATAGGAAGATTATTTGATCATTAACTACTGTTTTTAAACATTTCCCTCCATTTCTTGCAGTATGATCTCTCTACTGACTTGTAACCACTCTCATGTACATGTGTAGAGACACAGTGACTGTCTGGGTGGTCTTGCCTTTGTCAGTGGATCTCCGCATTGCGATGAACTTCGCTCCCACATCGCTGGATGTTGATTTTCTGGCCTCGGCGAAAGCCAGCAGGCTTCCCTGTGGGGTGAAGGTGAGCAACGGGATCCTGTAGGTATTCACCTGCCCCTGGGTCCCACTCACCCACAGCAACTGCTCCTCATACACCAGAGGATCAATCTGATCAGGAGTGATAGAAAAAGAGAAAACTAAGAGGTGAAGTGGAGTGGAAGACAGGCTGACTAAGGGAAAGCGTTTCATTATCTGTTTTGTTGCTAAAACCAGTTCGGGCAAGAACAAAATCTGCAAAATGAATCAGATATCGCGCTGGACAATCAGCTGATGATAATATTTTCAGTTCAGAAGTAATTTAAGTTAAAATATTTCAACACAATCTGCATATTTCAAAACTATAGTTTACCTCTATTTGACTTCTCTGTGTTGTCATATAGAGGTTAAATATTCTAGCAATAATGACATACACTCACTGGCCACTGTGTTATGTGTATCTAATCGGATACAGCATGAATTCTACTTTAACAAGGTTATAATTTGTTAGTGTTTAACTTGTCAGACAGGTGTTAATTCTACTGTGTGTCTACTCATACTGGAGCGCTTTGTGTTATTATTGACATGTAGGACGTTATTTCTTGATTTGAGAAGCAAAACTTTCATCAAGTGTCACAGAATTTAAATGTAGGTTTTGTGGAAAACATCTCTTGATATATGTCTTGAATTGTTATTATAAGACACTAAAAGACTGGAAAAATAACATAAACACAGGTTTAATCAATATTTCTAAAAGCTTCAACATACACATTATAGTCTTCACAGATTTTCTACATCCTGGAGGACTTCTGCTTTGCGCTACAAGGTAATGTTTTTGCGGCAGTTTACTGTACCTCTGCAGTGCTGATACAAACACAGGAAGACAACGCTGCGCAGAGAAAAACCGACACTGCTGCGAGCCGGCTCCTTGTTTCCATGTTAGATCCACAACCTGAGGCCTCCTGTTGTTTTCCAACAGATAATTAACATATATATGTTAGTTACTTTCCAAATAACAAAAACCAAAACGGCTTCTTGTCTTCAACTCATCAGAAAAGGATCAGAAAACTCAGCCACTGTAGAACAAAATCATATGACCAGGGCGGAGGTCACATGACCACAGGCACCTACCAAAATAAAAGCGGAAACTACCAACAATACTAAACCCACAGCAATTAATTGTAAGACATTGTGTTTATTTTTTATGTTTATATTTTTTATTTACCTCATTTTAATTTTTATTGACATTTATATTATATTTTTGTTTTGATCAGATCTAAAAGTTATATTTGATGGCAAAACCTCCTTAATTACACATCTAACTTAACTACAACAGGAAGAAAAATACTTGAAATAATTTGCACACTTAAGTTTCTGATCATGTTCTTTATCTATTTTATAAATGGTAACATTATTCTAAATACATTTATTAATTTTATCCACATGGGGTCAGACTTTTCCTAAAACAGCACAGGACACACACAGCACCCTGAGTACTGCACCAAGGAGTCATGTGCAGTATATTCCTGTCCAGAACTGCAGTTTCACTATGCTGTGACTCAGTTTTGTGTTACATAAACAAAAATGTTTTATTTTAAAATGTTAAAGTAAAAGTTCCCGTTAAGAGTCAAACTTCTCTTACTTGCAGATTACATTTGATCAAATAACAGGAAACCACACATTTTTTAACAAAACTTTATTTGTACACACAATGAGTCATAAAATATGTCACAAAAAGTAAAAACTAAATGTATCTTGTATTTATTCCTGAAGGTTTCTCCATGTGAAAGTTCACCAGAATTTAAATAAGCACTTATAGTGAATATGTGATTAAGACACATAGACTATAAAATTGCCACATCCTTCTTTCAAATATATTCAGCAAGAAACCTTTGTTATCGTGCATATCACTATTATCACTGTGCTTGTTTATTTTAAGGGGCTATGTGTTAACTTTAAGATTTCACAAATGACAAAGACACACATAGGATAAGGACATGGGAACAATGCAGCTTAAAGGCTAAAATATTACAGCAGACACAACTTATGAGTTATGAGTATGAGTTTATGTAGATATTTATGTTTAATGCTCAGTTCAGACCTTTATATGACTCATATTGATCCACAACACAAGTTAATGTGTAACAGTTCCTGTAAAGTATCAGCATGATGCCAATGAAAACAAAACAAAACTGGCTACTCTCCAACAATACTTACAAAATGCTGCCATCTCACAATATTTTTAAACATATTGCATTTATTTTAATCTTCACAAAGTCCTATCTCAAAATCTACATTTAGTTTCTTTCTTAGTGAGTCCTAATGAGTCTATAAAATATAAAACTGAATTACCTAACCTATGTTGAGCTGGGAACCACATTCCTGCAGTCATGAGGCAGAGCTCATCTGAGTCACGTTGCGAGAGAGAGAGAGAGAGAGATGTAGAGAGGGAGCGAGAAAGAAAGAGAAGCAGAGAGAGAAAAGAGTAGGAAATAAACTCGTTTGAGTGTGAAAGTAAAAAACAGTAGGCTGCAGTCTAAATGTGCTGCAAGATATCAAGGTATTTACTACGAGTGCGGACATGTTGTTTGGAAATGAATATTGCAACAGGGTTGTGAGGACAATACAATCATCAGAGCTGTGTTGAAAGGCAGGTAGGATGTGTTAATTCATTTCATATATGGACTTTCTAGATCACTTATGTCACGGCTGCACTGAGGGAAGTCACTGAAAAAGCACATCTAGGCATGTAAATGAGCTTTTATATGCAAAGAAATACCACATAAAGGCTTCCCTTTTTCTACGTATTCAGGTTCAATGAAAACTAGATGAACCTATATTGATAATTAAACATTTTTAGTAATTTGTTACGAAATTTTGTAGAAATTCTCTTATTTCAGTTTCTCAGAGGTGAATATTTATGTTTTCCTTGGTGTTCTGTGATAGTAATCTCCATATATCAGTTTCTTTTTTGTTTCTTATCTCTTTATCACACTAACAAGACATCTGAAGACATCAACATGACGTTTTACTGACCCAAAACATGAGTGAAGAAAATGATGGTCAGATTAAATCATGAAAAAATACATAATAACCATTTTAGCAAATGTCTCAACTGTGCACGAGATGAAAAAAAACAAAACAAGATGCAATTTTAAGATAACTGTGTAAGATCAAGACAAACTTGCTGTTTCCCCTACCAAGCAGCAAACAGTTTAAATTCTGCTTTCGTAAACACACTGATGTCTGCTTGCACTTTTTTGTGTTTTTTTGTGGGTGCAGTGCAGTTAAAGAGCCATGTAAATAAACATTGATTTATTGGCCTAGAGCTGATGTAAATGTACTTACAGGTAAGGAAGTGAAAATGAAAGTAAACAGAGACAAGAGCTTGTGTATAAAGTCATGAGGGTGTTCACACTTCATTGCTAAAATGTGGATCAGTCAGAGTGAGAAATAGACAGAGACCTGAGAATCACCTGGTTTAGTCTATAAAAAGCATTTACTTCGTTTACTACTACGTCTTTCTTTCTGCCACAGATATAAGGTTTAAAGGATGAGATGAAGTGTTTAGTATGTGCTGTGCTGAGGAGAGCCTCTGATAAGGTGGACCACATAGTGAGACTTCTTATCCTCTATTAACAGCGACGCTGTCTCGATAAAACATTAGATTGTGACAGTTGTGCTGCGACAGCAGGACAGTTATTGGCAACTGTAAAAGCTCATAAAAGTGAATATTTACTTAAGTCTCCTCCTTCAAACTGACTTGGTACAATACAAGGGTTATAACCTCTTAATGCTCGGCCTCTGTAAGCAGATAAAACTATCATCTCGTCATTGCCGCAAAGGCTGACGGTCCTAAAAGCAGAAGTGATGTGGTTTCCTGCAGTTTTTGAGACTTATTTTTTTAGCTACTCCATGTAAAGCTACAGTGAAACTGCAGCTACAGTATATCAGAGATAAAGACTGTGGCCCATCCAGAGGGCTTTCTCTAGAGTTTACACTAGTCTGAGTGTGACATGTCTAACCTATCCGTTAGGACAGTGGTTCCCAAGAGCCCTGTTTCTGGCACCAAATGTTTAATACATCATGTTCTTATGAAGTGATAATAAACTTAATATAAAAGTGGATATACAGTGCTCTCCATAGAATTCCACAATTTAAAAACCACATGTGGTAACAGTGCTTATAGAAAGAGTCCCCAATCCAGGGTACTAATGTTTGGAACACAGCAATGTTATTGTATGTATAGCAGTCATGTTTAGTTAGTTTATCCTTAGCATAAATGCCTACCTGGAGTATATAATCCATACACATTATTATTTGCAGGGTATATGGTTGTATTGTTCCAGGCCTGTTTTGCTCAGCTGGGCTCAGACTGTATGACTGACTCGGGCATTTGAATAAGTACAAGAAAGCAACAAAGGAGTTTTTTCTGAAAAAAGAGAAGTTATTCAGTGACAAAGTCAATTACACAATCTCAATCTATTTGCATTAGCACTGGGGGTGGCATCTGGTGGTTGCACCAGTTAACTGTTACTGTTTCCACTGCACATTTATTTATCTTTTTACTAATCGCAAGTTTGGATTTCTGCATAAATGGGTAATGAAATGTGACTGGTCTTCACCAGAATCATAAACATAGCTGAACAAACATAATATTTATAAGCTGATAAAACACTGATGTTCTTTTAAGTCTTTAAGGAACACACTCGTGTGTTTTCTGTAGCTGTGGATTAGATCTGCACAGGGTACAACAGTAATTCTGGACCTCCTTCTTAGTATGTCTAGTGTGAACATTGCTCTCGAAGAAAAATTTGACCACAACCAGTTCAACCAGGAAAGAGCAAACAGTGCCATTGCTTTTTGTGAATGCATACTTTATGGATACTTCAATTTTTAGCCGCTGTGGGTAGTTCATCCAGCACCTTTTGTTTTTTGAAGCAGTTTGTACATATTTTAGTGATTTTGTGTTTGAAAAACTGTATTTAAAATGTTATTTGTTCTTGTTTATTTCCTCTGCATCAACTACAGGATTTCAACTGCATTCATAAGTTTTGCCCTTGAGTTAGCAACTGCGTAAGTGTTAGTTGTTTTGCTGTTCAAACACAATCTTTAGCTGGAATTACTACTAGTGGGTGTGTTTGGCTGATAGTAACTTATTGTTAAAAATGATCCTAAGCTATCATCACATATACTTAACAGGTTTTTAGCGCTCTAACATTGAACATTAACTACATTACCTGTTTTTCTTGAGTTTTAATACAAATGTTTTAGAGTGTTTTTAAAGTTTTATTAGCAAATTAGTGTTTTAAAGTCACTCAACTGTTTATTCATTGCTTTCGGCAAATTATAAACTCTTACTTTTACCTAAACATTTCTGTGTTCTGTGCTTTTACATTTACATTTTGGTTACTCGATGCATTAATGCAAAGCTACTTACAAGTTCCCTGGGGATCAGCGTCTTGCACGAGAAACTGTGTCTAGGAATTGAACCACCGATGCCGCTTATATGTACACTTCAATACTTTTAGCACTATATTAACTTGCCACTTGCAAACTAGTTTGGACACAATCTATAATATATTACATTTTTGTTTTACATTTATTGTAAATGAATTCACTAAACTGAGCACTGTGGGCTACAAGTTCCTGGTTCAGATTAGTACATTTAGGCCGGTGTTGTACACATGGATCAGCAGGAATCAGAAGAACAATTATGTTTTAGCCGTTTAGCTGTTTAGGTGGAGAATCGACAGACAAAGAGCTGACTCTGTCACAGAGCAGGTGAAACTGGCTGTGGTAAATACTGGTTGAACCAACGGGGGGAAATTAGGAAGAGGTGAGAGAGCCGACTGAATCTGGCAGTTTACAGACATTTCCTAAGACAAACATGCATGAGGAAGTGAGAATATGAGCGAAGCCAGAAAAAAACAGGAGGAGGCCTAAAAATATCTGGGCCTGAATTATGACATTTATACATTATTTTACATGATCTATGTGATGTGTGTGCTGTCTCACTAATTTCCAAATTCTTATTGTCACATGAATGTCAATGTATTTGATCTGTCATGCCTGCATGTTTAAGGAGGTGACCTTACATATTCTTTTGTGACTAATTTAGTTGCTGATGTAATTGTGAAATGATGCCTGACTTGTGTCACATGAAGCCGCTGGATCCTCTTTGAACAACGTAGTGTTGAACAGCACGTTTCAGTGAACTGCTCAGTGGAAATTTAGAAATGTCAGATTTTGGGATTTTTGAAAAAATGTTCCCTTCTTAGTAGGATACTCGCTGCTTGCGTTTTGTCGTTGCTTATTCTGATTAATTTTCTTCTCCAGGATGTGGTTTTCACTTAACTGATGGAGGACAGAAACAGCGTTTGTGGTGTGATGGAGGAGAGCGATGTGAACGTTCAAATCAGACCAAACAACGCTCAACCCCAGTCCAACTGCCACACAACCTGCTGGTCAAATGGTAATGACTGCTTCATTATTTGTTTTTATGCTCTTCATCTGCCTTTTAGAAGCACAGATATCATTTAAAATATATATCAGTCAACACGTTGTAACACTAAAACATACAAGCTGTCTCTGTTGCCATTTAAACCATAGCCCTGCAATGCCTGTTTAAGACTCTGTGTCTCTAAGCGTCTCTAAGTGTCTTTAAGTGTCTCTGAGTGTCTCTGAGTGTCTCTGAGTGTCTTTAAAAGCACCGTATGAAAAATAAATGTAATATTGTGTCACTGAAATATAACAGATCATATGACTCCATGCTGAACTACTACAGCATTAGAGATTCACTATCATCGTGTAGCCACACAATGTCACAGACACATGCTTTTAATACCAGTGTGTAACAGACATGTTAAGATGGCTGTGAAAGGGAGATAATTTTATCGCTCAACACACAATTTCGTTTCCATTTTCTCTCCTCTTATGTAGCTTTTTCCACACTGTCTGACTGAATCACAACAGTAGGCTGGTTTTTAGAGGTTTCCTTAGTTTTACCAGTTTAGCTACTCTACTGTGTGTGTTTTAAGTCATGAATGTTCTTAGTTATGAATGATTATAAAGACGCATTTAGGGATAATTGATTATAAACGTGAGGCAGTGATAGATGTCCCTTAGTAGCTGAGAATGTATTTAATGTATAATATAATATATAATACATAAACTTTGAGTTCAATTTCACAATAATGTAAAATATCTTTTCTGTAGGTTGAATGATATTTGGCCCCAAATAAATAGTTTGCAATGTCAGCATTGGCTTGATAATAAGTAATTACCAAGGAAGACACTTTCAATGTAGATTTAGATAAAATATTCAGTTGATTGCACTTGTTTCTAGAAGATACAGTTTGTGCTACCATTGAACTGAACAGTGTTATAGAGCGAGACATATTTAGTCAAGCTTCATTGATTTGAATGGGATCCACAAATCACAAACTCCAGTCTGCATCATAACCATACAGATGTATCAACATGTGTTTAACATAGTAGATGTTCCTAATAAACTGACATGTTCAGCATTTATCTAACGTGCCTATCTTGGACCACTCTCCTTCTCTTTTTCGCTCTCAGGTCAGTGTGTTCTGGCAATGCCGAGCCGCTCGGTGTTTAGCCCCAGGTTTGATCTGTCTCAGTGCCGTGCCAGACTGGAGAATGATGGCTTCCAGGTTAACACACACACACACACACACACACACACACACTGCTATTTGCTATCATATATCATTATGTGTGATCAAAGTGTTTTTGTAGATTCCAGTCAGTGACTTGGAGGCTTCGCTGAGGACAGCTCTGGACGTCCCATCAGTCAGGAGATACATGATTCTCAACTCAGCTCTCTTTCATTTTATAATGGCACCGGTATGATCGCCCATCTCAGAGTGTTTGATTACAAATGTGATGAGTCTTATCAACTCTTTTAAAGCATTTTATCATTCTTCATTTACAGTTTGGCCACTCATTCATCCTTGCATTAGGACGTTGTCAAAATCAGTGTAGAAGCTGAGATTTCCAGCAAAACGCTGCTAAAAAGTTTCTGCTAAAAATGTTTACGCCCATGTGTGGTAATCCCGATAACATCCTCATTCTTGTTTTGTATGAACACGTTACACAATTGTGGATGCGTTGGTGTGGACACAGTACGAACAAACAGCTTCATTTGTGAATGAAAAAGTAGCTTCTTTAAATTTTGCAGTTGCATTAGCGTGACACCGCAGGGTCACTTTCTTAGTCTTACTTTGCCTGCACATTCATTGGCTAGGCTGCCATTTTGTGCTTTGTTACATATCTCTAAATTCCTTCCAAAGGGAATATTTTTAATGTTTGGCTTACTGAAACTTTGTCTTTACTTTTAAGGCTTTTGCTGTCACACATTCTTACTTTCATACCTTTGGAGCTGCAGGTTCAGAATCAGATTATTTTAATTCACATACACATACCCAAAATACCGGACAGAGATAGGTTAAAGATTTCCTTCAAACTTCCCAGATGATATCATCATCTCATCTAACTCTCATATTTCACGTAATACTAATTTTTTTTATGCTTGCCAGCTGTAGTTCAGGGTATTTTTATATCCTTGTATAGTGTACCGTGTTTGCGACCTCTCTTCTCTGTCCACCAGGTAATATATGTGGTGTTATGGTGTGCTGTGTTCTCCACCCTCCACCTCTACATCGCTGTCAGTGACTACTGGGTCCTTTGTCTCTCTGTCAGTCTGGTTTCCATCTTCCTCACCACTGCCATCATCTTTGTCCTCCACCACAAGAAAAAGGAGGTAAATTGCATCTGTAAGGGGAATTAAAACAGGGATTTTCATATAATTACTATGCCAGTTTTCTCTCCAGCAGGAAACATCTCACAGGAATTTAAGTTTGGATTTTGAAATTAAACGCAAAGAATTTCCTACCTGTCTCTGTTGCAGCGTTTTAGCAGGGACTTTCTAAAGTATTCTACCCTTGGTTTCCTGTTGATACATGCAGGGAGTGGTATAATTGATTGTCAAACTTGTTTCTGTTTCTGCACTAGATCAACATAAACTTAGATGTTCGGTTAATCCAGGTGAATGAGAGGATGGTGAAACACAAGCTGCTGGTGGCTGTGGCCGACTGGGTGCAGAACTGCACTGGAATCATGCAGGTTGTGTATCTAAAATCTGATTAAACTGTGTAAATATGACGTGAGGAAAAAAGAAAAGTGAGCAACATAAAGAAACAACAACACAACAAAAAGATCTATACAGTATGATAAAGGGTAGTACAACTACATTTAGTTTAGTTACATTTGAGTTCTGGCACAGCTCCAGCTATTAAAATAATATATTTTTGCAACACAACAATGACAAAGCAAATACACACCAACTGTATATGATTCTAATAAACAGTAGAAATCAGTAAAATCGTATCTGGTATCTTTTTAAACTTTAAGATCTCTAGGATGTAATATAAGGTTGTGTGGGTTTGTAGAGTTTCTGAATATAAACCATTCATCAGAGTGGGTACCTTTGACGAGCCTGCACCAAGAAACAGATGGAAGTGGGTGGGTTTGTTCATATAGGCCACAACAAATGGCACAAAATTATTCTTCAAGATATGTCATCAATTCAGTAAATATAACCATCTTACACGCAATCTGATGTAAAGATCAGTATGGTGTATACTTCAAATAAACACGTTTGTAGGAAAAGGAATCTGCTGCTATGGAACAATGTTACCATACATGGCTTGTACCACATCTCCACTGTTCATGTGGGAGTAAAGAGATTTATGTGTTCAAGAAAAATGTTCTTATGATAAAACTCCAACGTTTAAGAAGTGGGTGGTGATTTAGTGGTCTGGAACCAGGCTAGCTTTGGCAGCTACTTATACTGTCATGTTTCTATTCTATCTCTCTGCAGTTGTACTTTGTGTACTGGGACATGTCCCTCTGTCTGACGACACTGACTGAAACTTTAGAGGAACACAGCTTTGTGGAGAATGAGACCCAGGTGAGTGACTTGAGTACATGTGTCACCCTGTTTGTTCTCTTGCTGCTTTATTGATTTCTATTGTGCCTCCATGTTAGTGCTCTCTTGAAATCAATACAAACATAATTCCATGTGCTGCTGAAAGGTTATTTATTTCTGGACAGAGGAGAAATGCAGTCTTTACAGGACTCACATTTCATAGCATTCACTTGCACTTTCACCAGAACAAACTGAAGAGGAAAATGTCCCATCTAGTCCTTGTGACCGAGGTCAAACCTGCTGACCCAGAGGACGGTGGCTCAGATGACGAACCAGACTCAGATGAACAGAGGCCTCTGCTGAGAAATGGGGACACATGCAATACTTCATCCCACCAGCGAGATAACTCCAAAGTCACCACCAACTGCAGCCTCGTCCCTAACGCATCGTTACCTCCTCAGGTAATAGGAGACATGACGCTGATATATTTATATCATTATCAGTGGTTTTGTTTCAGAATTAGCATAGGCCCACATGTTGACATGCAGCAATACACATTTTTATTCATAGACTTTTGTTTTCTTCTTGTTTTAATTCTGCTTTTATTGGGAGGTAACTGAGAACAGACATTAGTAACAACATATTAAAAACTAAGTTAGTTAGTTAGTTATAGTATCTTTCTCTCTCTCTCTCTCTCACACACACACACACACACAGTTTCTGTAGGATTAACGTAAATGTTGAAAGCATAGCAGATCAATCTGATGGATGATGGTTTATTGTAGTTCAATAAATTTTCAGCCAAAAAAGTTTGGCTGAATCAGATTTAATTATTTCAACCTTTTATTTGATAGTAGGCAGTGAAGAGGTACTTAATGTGTGGAGGAGGAGACACATTGTAACATGAGACAACCACCTCTTGCCAGACAGAAACCAGGGATGTTGTGGTTATGTGGTATGAGCTGCACCAGGGTGCTTTGGCCAAATCTTTTGGGAGACCATAGCAATATTTGGGACTAGTTTGTTTTTGCTTGAAAACATTTTATTTAGATCTGCAACAATGAGTCAATTCTTCAACTGGTTGTTCAACAGAACATGAAGCACTGCTAAATGGTTGGTTAATGTTTCAGTAATTATTCCAGCAAAAATGGCAATACTTGAAGATGCTTATTAGGCCTTTGTGATAGCTATATACAGTATATATTTATATATAGGTTTTTTATCATTTAATATTATGAACATCACAGGATATCTCATTACTACATTACCAAAGACATACTTTAGTCACTGAATTACAATATAAATCAAACAAAAAAGCCAAACCTCCTGTAAGGCACAGCTGTCTAATAATAACAAGTTAAAATTATAAATTAGAGTGGATAATATAAGGTTGTATTCTCCATGCAGTGATTTATAGATCAAGTGTCTTCTTGCAGTAAACATTGAAACTAATTATGTGTTAATGTGCTTTTTGTGCAGGCTAAAGCACAGCAGCTTCTGATGACCTACAGTGCAGCTTATGTGAAGCTACTGGCGTCTGAGAGGTTGTCAAACCACCGCTTACAACCCGGGAGGAATCACTGCTCCACCGCTCCTCTCTGCCTGTGTCAGTACATCAAAAACAAAATCCTCCGATAACACAGCTGCTCAATAACATCACAAATGGAACTGATGGACCATGTTTCCTAAAAGACTTAAAACAGAAAAATTGTCACGTGGGAGCATTTTTTGCAGATTGACCGTGGATTCACTTTCTCACAAACGGACATTTGATACAAGGGACTCGTTTCGAGCTTCACGCTTCTCAGTCTTGCAGAACCACAGGCCACTGTGCCTCTGCTGCCAGCACTGTGTTAGCACCACCTGGATCTTTGTCCATTTGCAACCTGCCAAATTGTGCCACACTGAGAACACACCGAGGTCGATCCAGCTGCTGTAAAACAATATTTGTACTCTTGTATACACACACTGGCCACCGTTTTACACACGTACAATCCTATGAAATCCAATACAGCAACTCTGACATGTACTACTATGTTTATTGTTGAAGTCATAGTGGGAAGTAAAATCTCACTGGAGTGCATTATATGAAAAAGGTGGTCATTTATGTAAATGGGATGGCCAAACATTAGTTAAACATTAATTTACCCAGTATGACTCCATCACCCTCTGTGACTTCAATAAATCTTAGCAGAAGTTACAATTATCTATTTATTTAGCTACAAATAACGTAGCAATTACACGTTGAAGCAACAGCAAATTATTGAAGTAATATTGTATAGAATCATTTTTCATTGACTTCACTTGTACTTCCATATCACAAATAAATTTCTGAAATAATACTCCAGTACTACTTAAATAGTAGTGTGCACAAGTACTACTTGAATAAAAGTAGATTTACTACAATGTGAAAATTATTTGTTACTTATGTTCTACATTAAATTAAATATATTTCCAACAAAGTTGGATTAAAGTACTTGCAGTACTGTAAGAGTACTTATCATTGAGCAGAGTTAGAGCTGTTAGATGCTGGAGGTGCAGCTAATTACTTTATTTTGTGTAAATTTAATTCATAATAAACTGATCTTTATCTGCATCATGTTAACATTGTGTGCTGTCTAGTAAAACGTACAATACAATATGTCCTTTTAAAATGCTGCAGGGTACAAGTAGTGACACCAGTTGGAAATGTTTCAGTACTCAGGTAAATGTACACACAGTAGTTTTCTACTACTGAAGTTTGAAATCTAGTGGAAGCATCAATGACAGGAAAGAGAGTCTTTTTAGTGTAGGTGTGTAATCATGCTGAAAGTGTCACGATTTCACAAAATGGTGGAGCCAAATGCAGATTAGGATGCAGAAGGCTGAGGTAAAGAAGTGCATAATGGTGAAAAGCGGCAATAAGGAAACACAAAATCACTCCAAGTGGACGGAAAAAACAACAATAAACTAAAAGGGAAAAGAATCTAAACAGATCTAAAGGAGCATGGGGACATCAGTAAAGAGACAAGAGGGGGGCGAGATTATTAAACAAAAGACCAGAATACATGATATGAAACTGAGATAACAGAATCTCTAAGTACATGGTATGAAGTGTGAAAACAACACAACTAACTACACAACTACACAACACAACAGGTGCACGATAAGGCAGAAAAGTCAAAGAACAAGCAACAAAACAGAAAACTCATTCCAAAGACGACTCACAAAAACTCCAGAATAAATCAGGCCGGAGAAACACAGAGAAATCTGAACTGGAAGCTAAGAGCTGGAGCGAAGCAAGGAACTGAGAACAGATGCTCTGACAACTTAGACTGTGGGAGAGTCCTGGATTAACTGCAGCTGGAGATGAGTTGAGTGGGTAAGCGAGTGAGTGGGTGGGTGTGTGTGTGTGTGTCAGAGGAGCACAGCAGGGGTGTGGTCATACTAGTGAGGAAGTGTAGCAGGGTTGTGGCTGGAGAGGTGTGGCCAGGTGGGTTTGAATGTGAACGGACAGGAAAGAAAAGCTACGGCAGAAACTGAAATAAAATAAATCCAAAGTATGAATCGTGACAAAAAGAGGTTTGACACGAGGAACTGGCCATAGTTTCTTGGAAAATAGACACACAGAAGAACAGTGTGTGTTTGCTTCTACAGTTTTGTGTGTGGGAGTGGATTAAATAGGTAGATGATAGAGAGTGTCACTGGCTCTGATGCTGCTGCCCCAGCAGCCAGCAGCAAAGAATATTTCACTGGCTACAACAGACTGGTAAAAGATTTGCAACATCGTGTTGCACCTAAACCTGAGTCTGCTCTGTCCCTTCCCGAACACAGCCTCTGTGCTGTATTTTCCATGCATTACCTAATATTACCAGTGATCATCCATCAGTCCTGATGCTGCGGCTGAGATGACAGCCCAGCGAGGAAGCTGCAGGATGACACAAACACACGCAGTGAGACAGCGAAGCCTGGTCAACCCAGGGGAAGCTGGGGTTGTGTGATGGAGGAGAGAGACGTGCAGCGCAAGGGCCAAGTTAAACGATCTCAGAGACACTGGCTCTCCTCGGGAGGCTAAATGGCCATCTGTGATCCTGTGCACACAGGCTGGCTCGGCTCCCATCTTTAGTTTCTCTCTCCAACCTCTTTTGCATTGGGCAGATTGTTTACTTACTTACTTCATCTTTTATTTATATTATATTTACAGCATGATGTTTATGCACGTTATGCATGTTATAATTCATAATTTGTTTACATGAGTGTGTGTCTGTGTGCAGATGTCCTGAATCCATAACACCCCAGCTTCTTATTCTGCGTCTAAATAACTCAGAATGACCACAGTTTTTTTTCTGGCTGTCTCCACTTGCATTTGGTGAATTTATTATTTAGCTGAATTTGTTTTAAATCACCAGTGATGGGAAACAAAAACAGCTGTTTAGCATATAAACTTGCTAACATTAGCATATAAGGTATAAACATCCTAAGTCCAGCTGAGGCTGATCTGAAGATGGTCCTGGTTTAAAAGTCAAGGGGTCACCACGGTTAATCCTGTTGAATGTCTCAATGGAAATCCATTTAACAGTGAGATATTTCACTCAAAACCACAAATAAAAACCTCACTGTGGCAGTAGATGGGAAAAACATCGAGGTGACTGTGACCTCACATCTGTCCCATTCTTATGAATGAAACATCCAGGAACAGATTAAGGGAATTTCCACTTACAATTAATTAGTATGTGAGTCTGGACAGACCAACTTCATTTTGACTTGTTGACAGAGGCGTACAGATGTGAAGTGGTAATACCACCTTGTCTCTTCATGGTCAATTTTTATTTCTTTTTGATCATTCTGTGTCTATTTTTAGCTGTTTTTTAAATTTGGTATCTTTTTTGAATGATTTGTCTCTTTGGAAACACTCAGACTCAGGGGCCTGTCCCCAATACAATCAATTTAGCCTCTGAGAACCATGAATATCATGGCAGTTTGTTCAATTTGTTAAAATATTTCAGGCTGAACCAAAGCAATGGATATATAGAGTAAAACATATATAGTGTTTTTCTACCTTGTCGTGAAAATAGTCTAATTATACCATTTTTATGATGTACAGATGATGCATGAAAGCAAATACCATCATAACACAGAAAATCAACAGCTGTAAAACAACCATTTTGTGATCAAACACAAGATAGTGAGAGAAAGTGTAGTTCATGGTCTGACAGAGAGCGGAAAACAAGAGACAGAAAAAGAGAGGGAGAAAACGGGGGCAACTATAAATAGCACCTTAGTGATGAGGAGAGAGAGGCCACAGAGAGACTGAGAGGTGAAAGCAGACCCGAAGAATGAGACAACGCGTGTGTCGCCATGTCGTTCACAACCCAAAATTATTCTTTTATTCATTACTCAAACAACTGAAGTCAGAAATAACCAACGCATGTGCAACACAGCCATGAACATAATTATTATAATAATAAACCCCGAGAGAACCACGTGTACACAGGTAATTTTTGGCTCTTTGTACAAGCGACCTGCTGCATTTACTGTACAAGCTCAAAATCAAAAGAAAACATGAAAAGAAAATGAGGAAAACACCTCCCAGCTGTATAGTAAACAGCTACGGTTCATGTCGCTGAGCACAGAGGAGTCCTATCAGAACGCACACAGGGAGATGCTAGCATCATATAAACTAGATATGCTAATAAGTGTACACGCACACTCACTGCCAGAGCCTTCTATACAATAATAATACTACGTAGTACAGTGTTTCATCACCTGTAACACTGAAATATCACTGTATTATTTATATAAGGACAGGGCCTGTATTTATCAAACCACTAATGGTGAATTATTGTATTATACGGAAGATAATATTAAATATCTCCACCTTTACTTCTAGTCAGGAACTGGTTCAACATTTTGCTAAATATACTTACGTTTTGTTTTGTTTTTTGCTAATAGTCAGATAAGAAAATCAATACCATTCCCGTGCCTGTATGCTAAATACAAACTACAGGGAGAAGCTGGTTAGCTTAGACTAGCTTAGCACAAACACTGAAAACCTGCACTATTCAAAGATAACAAAATATACGCAAATGCACCTAATAATTACTAATTAACACATTACATCTCCAGTTTTTGTGCTAAGCTAACCTGGACCACACATAACAATAATAATAAATAGGCCAATCCCTTCTCCAGCTTCACTGTTATGTTTCGTGGTCCAATTTCATTTAATTTCATTGATTAACAATATAGCATTTGCAGGGTTATAGTGTTATTTTGCTTATCCTGTCATTGGCACACAGCAGTGAAGTGATCACTTCACAGTAAACACTGGGATTTATAGCTTTTTTTCCACATTAAACTCTTTGGATAAATACAGGCCCAGATGTGTTCACTATACATAATATTTTACATCAGTGGCTCATGATGTAATAATACTATATAACAATGCTAATAATAGATACAGTGTTTGTTAAAGAATAAACTACAGCATAAACTGTATTATATATTTTTTTATACAGTTTTTGCCGTATTATATATACTCTCTCTGTGTTTGTGTTCATTGTCAACAAACATAATTTGTAATATCTCTTTATAATTCTTTAAAAATAGCTTTATGGGACCAACAGAAGAGAAGGGGGAGCAGCAGAGATATGTTAATAAGTCCAATAAATGGTGTTGGCAGGAGAAACACACAAAGAGAGAGAAATGGGACCAGAGGAAATTTCATAAAGTCGAAAGCGCTACAATACAATATAGGCATTAATGTTTTCGCTCTCCTTCTTTTCTATTGGAAACATTCGTTTTTCACAAATCCCATTACTCAACAACCTCACATAGCAGTGGCAGCCATGATGGCTCATACAAACAACAGCACATCAGCTGCTCAGAGCTACGGTGAAACAATGTAATAGGAGCTCGTGCACAGCCGCATGTTTAGCCTCTACATTTAAGACAAAATGGAAACAAACTGAGGATGATATGCAGGGTTTTGCTGCCTCACAAGTCTAAGTTTCATATACAGTGTCTGAGATTAAATGTGCAACACAAAATAGGCCAATACACTTCTAAATTACTGCGGAAACAATATTTGCAAACCTAAGATTTAAATACTTATGTAAATAGTTGATTTTCATGTTTTTTCAGTTTTTAAATTTACATTTACATCTTTAAATTTACTGTACCACACACTAATAGAAATTTAAGCAAATGTTCCCACCACAGCTGGGAGAAAAAAAGCTATCTTTGCACTAAAAGCCCATTAGCCTAAATTTATATTCATCATGCACTATAAGAACTATGAATGTAAGCAGCTGCATCATCTCATCTGGTTACTACAAAGTGCAGTTTCATCTTCATAAGATATCAAATTTAAGCCAATCCAAAGTTTCGGATAGCTGCAATGAACTACTGATATACTTTAAATTTTAGTACACAAAGTAAATGCATGGGTAGATACTGAAGTAATAAATAACACAGTTGAAATAAATTAACCAACATATAATTCTTAAGTTATGTATCATCTCAACGGGCTAAAATGCTGTGAAACATACACAAAAAAATGAAATAAATATTCTGTGTTTGGTCAGACAGTCACTTTATCAGCACAGGATCTATTTGGTGTGTTAAATGTGTATTGATCGTTCCCTCTAACACTTTAAATTAGCTTGACAGTCTGTGTATCAGCAATAATACAACTCAAAACACGGTTTTAAAGTGTGTTTTTGAACTCAAATTAATCAGAAGTTAATTTAATTATGCTAGAAGCTCTTTGATCGTG
>OMLM01018787.1:0-26141 GCA_900302695.1 Helostoma temminkii | reverse complement strand
GTAACTTTAATTAATTTTCCAACCTACACTTATCAACAAGACTGCATTGTATTGACAGGTGTCTGCAGGTATCCCCGACCTCAGAGCTGCTTGTTGCTGTTCTTTTTCTCTCTCACCCTAACCGGTCAAGGCAGATGGCCATCTACCTTGAGTTTTTCTTCTCCACTGTGCCGCTCCAGTGGGATTTGTTGTTTTTTCTATATGATTCCATGTAGTTGTATTGTTATATTGTTGTATTGTTATATTCTGTAAGGTTGTAAACCTTAAACATTGTAAAGTGTCTTGACTTTTGTTGGGATTCAGTGCTATATAAATAAACTGAAATGAAATGTTTACACTGGTTTATGTTTATCTTTATCTGCCACATGCTATAAAACATAATCTGGCAGCTGAGCAGGTAATAAAAACAATACTTCAACTTACTGGACAACCATAATACAACATAAATGATGATACAGTTATAGTACAGGATAGTTTCTGGTGGAGTTTCCAGAGAGGACTGAGCAGAGTGTGTTTGCACTGCAGCAGCAGTCAAGGTGTGAACAGAGCGACCTGTCATCATCCACCTCCGCACTGTTAGCTTTACTGACATCACACCTGCTCTGTGGAGCTGAGAACAAAGCAGCTTATGTAAAGTCTATAAAGACGACGTGAGCTCAGCAAAGAGCTGCAGGATGATCTGTGATCACATGATTCACATACACATTTGTACCTTTCAGGGCTGTTTTTGTCTACTTTTAGGAACATTTGATGTTTTATTTAGCCACAGTTGTACATAAAAAAGTGGTCTCTCGCTCATTCCTGTCTATATCTGAGTCCCGAACAAACACAAAAGCTGCTGATTTTTTGCAGAACATCCTTAAGCTGTGTAATAGCAGGATCATTAAATTGCTTTACAGTTCCTACTGGTGTATTAATGATGTATGCACATGATTTTGAAAATACTGGAATGGGGTTAATCTTGTGTAATTAAAGTGGCCATACGTTATATTACAGCCACAGACCTTAATGTGTAATTAAAAGATTTAAATGAGGTAATATCACACAAGGGGAAGTGCTGTTGTACTGAATATCAGCACAGCTGTGATGCGCTCGTAGGCACAAAGCCGCAGGCAATGTAATATTAAATTTAGGTATACTGAATGAAAAAGAGCACTACTGCTCTCAAACGGTTCTGTATAGCTGGAGGCTGAAGCCAGTGCAGAAGCATCTGAAAGATGCTGAATCCATTTCAAACAGCATCATCTTCTCTAAAGATGCCAGATCCCAGTGATCACCTGAAACATAAGTCTCTAAATAGACCATAATAATATGTAACATCAGAGTCTCACAGCCTAGAAAATGATGTGTTGTCATTGTGATGTAAAGTATATGGATAGAGTGGAAGGCCAAGAACTGAGAAACATTAGAGGCATGAAAGGTTTTGTACATGATGGTAACTCTGGAGAGCAACAGATGAGGAAGATGTGCTTCTTTGCTTCTTATTGAATATGAAAAAGCAAAAGAGTAAAACATCATGTCTGGTTTCCTTTTCTTGAGTATGTGCACTTGATGCACTGCAGCAGACACAATCTTTTTGGGAACAAAGTACTATACTTAAAGTTTATTTTATTAAGCATATTTCAAGTATACTGCATGTATAGTACATATACTTCTATGTACTTCTAGTATACTTGCTAGTATACTTTTTTAATACTTTTTGGGACTAAATTGGCCCACTTTTTAGTTTACCTCTGATAAGTACATAAAAAGTATACTGAAAGTATACTTGCTCATTTTTAGTTTTTACAAAGTATACTAATAGTATACTAGAATATATTTTTTTTTCTTAAGGGTAGAGAGAGCCTGATGATGAAATGTACATTAAATATGTGTAGCAGACATACATTGTTTATCCATACAGTATATTATGGGGAACAAGGGGCCAGTAGTACTAGTTAACGTGTTATCCAGTCGTGACCTTGTGGTGTGATCAACATGATTGACTCACCCTCTTCCTCAGGTTGTAGGTTAGTACCAGGTTTCTGGCAAAGTGGTTGGCGAAGTTGGCGTAAAACTCCAGAACTTTCTGCAGTTCGTCTCGTTTGATGATATGGAGGTCGCAGTAGGTCAACGCTCGCACATTAGCGCAGGACTGAGCCAACGTCATCTCCTTCCAGAAAACGTCACCGAACACATCACCTTTACCTGCAGGCACACAAGTGCACAGATCAGTCTCAGCTTCAACAACAACCTTTTTGGAAGTTTAAAAGATTTTACCTCAGCTGATCTGAGGAGTCAAAACATCCACATAAATGTCTTGAGCCACTGCTGTCATGTCATGTAGACCCATTATAGTAGACCTGACCTGGTTTTAACATGACTGCAGGAAAAGGATGGATCAGTGCCATCATAGTGGCATCAGACACTGGAATGACACCATCCACACATTAAAACTTCAGTTAGCAGAAGCTCCCTCAGGTGGACACACTTGAAACCCCGAATGTACTAAAATCATCAAGGATTAGTTCACAATTTTCTGAAAATTTGGTCTTATAACAAAAAGAATGCCCCACAAGTTGTGTATGGAGCTATTTTGCATTTGCTGATCTACAAATGTTGTCTCAGACCTTTTCTAATGAAGGAAGGGAACACGTCAAAGAAGGAAACGCTAAACTTCTCTAAGACAGGCATTCAGATCTGTACAGGGAATTCAAGGTGAGCATTTCAGTTGTTACCATTGATGTTTGTGAACTGTGATGCAGCTGCATCTCTTGTAGTAACACTCCACCCAGTGTTCATAGAAGCTAACGTAACGTGTTTAGGCTAACGAAGTGACGCTAATATTATGAACTGGATGCTTTCTTTGTGGCTTTCTTTGAGCTATATCTGATAAATGAGGTTTGCCATTGGGCTTACATGTTTTATTCAAGTTTTATTATTCAATAGTTTTTTCTCCACATGTATTTATTTTGCAACTGTTTGTTACAGCAGTTGTTCTTCATAGGAATAGAAGCAGAACGAACAAGAATGAATGTGCTTCCAAGTACCCTTAAGTATCTGGCCTCTTGTAAATCTGTTGTTTAGAGCAGGAAATTTAGAAAGTTTTTTAGGAAATTAGCATGAGACATTGTTGTCAGAGTGAGGCAGATCTTGTACTACAACTCGCTGTTTTAGCTTCCACTGGATAATCATTATTAATTCTCTCTTGACTGTCAATGAACTATGTCAGAAGATATTTGCATAAAGTTGATCTTTCTGAAGTTTCCCTTGAAGTGGAGAAGGGCTTTGTTTGAATCTGTTAAACTCTCTGGGGGGTGCAGGGCTGAATTAGATTTTGTTAAGGTGCATTCAAAAGTCCAAGGACATTAATAAGGGATGTCTGTTGGAATTTAAAATCTATTCATTTTTGTGGTTCAAATCATTGGACCAGTTTTTAAACTCCTTTATAAAAAAATAAATCCTGTTTAGTTGCGAGGAATATACCATTGAAAGAGAAGTTACTTTGCAACATTAAAACCACTGCACGTGGCATTCGATCAAAGCAACAGCAATTATCTCTTCAAATACATCAAAAATACAAAAATACACTTTACAAATACACCAAACAAGCTGATCAACGTAGGGCGTTGTCACCACAAACAAACTGCATCCACATTAGGTAAAGTGGTTGTTTAGGTCTGCACACATGTGCAATTGTTCTGCCCAAAAAACAAAAAGAATAAGCTAAGTATAGATAAGTACTTTGTTGATCCCAAAGGGAAACTATCTTTAATGCCATGGATGAACAGAGAGGGAAAGACAATACCAAGGAAAACCTTCATGCAGACATGAAAAATGTTTTAGCTCCGAGCTAAATCATAACGTTGGCACTGACAGAAACCATCTGCCAATATTCCCACAGACAGCTGCAGAACTGCTGATGCTGACAAACATCCTGGATTTAATTTGAGCCAGGAGACATAAAAAGCTGTTTTTACAGCTCTGGGAGCATCTCCTACATTAGAAATTTAGTTGTGAAAACACGATGTTAAACATTAGAGAGGACAGTTTTACGGGTGTGAGGCAGATTCAGTCTTGATTAAAGTCGACAGAAAGTCTTTTCAGATCATCTTGAGACGTCAGGACCATTTTTCTCATAATAAGGAAAAGATTTTTTCAGTGTGGTGATCCATTTCTTTATTGTCATTTCAGGAATGTTCTAGAAATTAAAATAACCAGTTTGTGAAATTAAATAAATACTTTTTAATACTAAAAAAGGTCTTTGGGCAATATTTACTATAGAAAAACATCAAATGCTGTAAATGTATAACTCCAACTCTATAAGACTCCGCCTAAACATCATCATTGAGTGCTGAGAACATCTTCTGCTAATTTCTAATATAATAAATTAACTGTATACACTATAAATGTAAAATTATGTGTGGACATCCCCTAAAAGAACCGACATTGTGTTAGAAACAGTGAATAAAGTTTTAGGAGACTTGCATAATTTTCTCTACCACCTCCTCAGGTGTAATTACAGATATAATAGTCAGAGATTTCCAGTAAACTGCTCAAACTGCTAAATTGCTCTTCTTGTAATTAAAATTAATATTGTGCTGTCTTTTTACTTTAAAGTGGATCTCTGAGTTTTTCCACGTGAAGAGCTGCTTGTCCTTTTTTTAAATTATGCACTAAACACATCCCTACAAGCTGGTGATATTATGTTCACACGAATGTCATGTGTCTGAGATGGCAGCAACCTTAACATTTGACCAGCAACATCTAATCAGTTCATCCTTGATCAAGTGGACATTTGGCCCAATATCTAGAGACATTTAATGAATGTGTTATTGAGATATCCATTCTTAATCTTATTGATATTAGATGAATGTCTATATTAATGGAACATCCTGAACAATGAGTTAAAGAATGAAGGAGCACAGATTATACATGTGTATGAAAACTGTGTTTCTGTGGAGGAATATGTAGAATCTGTCAGATACACCTCAGGCTGGTCTATGGTTCTTCCATGAACCAACACTCGTGTCCCCTCTGGTGAAGATGGATACATGATGACATATCAGAGGGTCAGAATGATGAACGTTGTCATTAATGAAGCAGAACAGTGTCGCTGTGAAAACGCACATTTCTCAAGGTGAAGAATGGTTTAGATGTGGTCTGCTGCTCTGAGAAAACTTGGGAAAGTGGATGTGAAGCTGAGGGCAACACTTTTAATAGTGTAATAGTGTAATATGATGTGAAACTACTACAACCACCTACACAATCTGTAGTGAAAATCTAAATATTTATCCTGAGAGGAACTGAAGCAGATTCATTCTGCTGATAACACATCTGTTGTGGTAATTGTCTGGAAGTAAAACCAGATATCTAAAGGTCAGAAACAGGTTGCTGTGGTGCAGTCAGATTCCTGGACCCAAACCTAATGATGGGCCCCGAAACTAGGATTAGCTACCATCCTGAGAAGTAGATTAATGCTGTTTTCATGTCCTACCATACAGAGTAAGTCTGAAATGCAGAGCGGCACATGAGCCTCTGAGCTGTAGTCAGAGAGATCCCACATTTCTGACAAACACATCATCTCCTATGTGGAACCATAACAGACTGGATTTCCATTTAAACTTTATTAACAAGCATCTTTGAAGAGGTGAGCAGCAGCAGAGGTCAGAAGCTGGAAGATGAACACGGCTTCTACTGTATCTAACTAAATCACAAATACAGTATGTTTTTGTCTGGAACATTATTGTAACCAGATTACATGTATAAACATAATGATGATGTAACATGTAACTAGAGCATCTACCAACCCCAGGGTGAGTGGTTTGATTCCTGGTTCCTCCTGGCTACGTGTGTGTCCTCGTATAATGTGAAATGCAATGTCCATGCATTTCATCCATTACCCAGATCTTACCCAGTTACTTACTCCAGTTACCTCACAAGGGTAAAGATTTGCTCCACAGTTAGCATCTTAAATCTGTCGAGACTTGCAGGAATTAGTTTGTTTAAAAGTCAAATACTGGCTTGCTGGAGGAGCTAGTTGGACTTTTAGAGAAATTATACAGAGATAGGCTAATAAAACACCCAATAGTTGAGATATGTCGTGATATCCAAAGCGTCACAGCAAAAGATTTAGATGTTTTATCCAGGCAGGAAACTGAGTTTGTCTGTACACTCACTGCTGAATGTTGCTAAGGACCAGGGAGCTGTGACACAGCTGAGAGGCTTTGTGAACACTCAGAGAGTGAATTACATAATGACTCTCAAAGCCGTTCGTTCAGCCTTGACAGCTTCCTCCATCATCTTTTACTGCGTTTGTGTCTGAACTGGTGAACGCTCGCACTCCATCAGCCAAAACATAAGCAGCTTTAAGAAAAATACAAATCTAAATCACTCCATGCGTGAAAAGGATGTTTTGCTACGAGAGCCCTGGAGCATAATTTCTACACAAGATGACGGAAATAGCAAACGAGCCTAGTTTTGGGTTTTGATGTGCCGAGGAAGCAGTGGAGCGACTCGCTCTTTTTCTTCTGCTCTGTGTTTTCTTCTGCGTGGCAGGTGACACTGCAGGATTCAGAGTTTGTGTTTGAGAGCTCAGGTGTTTCCTCCGGAGTGAGACAGAGGTTGTGTCAGCTGGCAACACTTTCAATTCTTCATTTTCACTTCCAGAATAAACACATTTCATTTCTGCTCCTTCTGAAAGAGCTTTTAAAAACCCAAGAGAGGAAGTGTTGATGACTGAGGCTGTCGGGGACATGAACCATGAGGTTCCACAGAACTAAACAGGAAATCTCTATTTTCTTCATGACACCTTCACTGTCACCGAGCGTACACACCAGTTCTCCCATGTGATTGTTTTTTGTTCAACCCAGAAATTGTTCTGGTTGTTCAGAGGATGGAATCTTTTACTGGTCTGACACACACAGTTATTGGAAACCTGTGACTGATCTGAAACAAATAACACTTATGAGCCAAATGATTTTACTCTGAAGCATGAATACTCTATGAGGGACAGGAGTGAACAGTCAGTGCTGGTGGTGCTGGTCATGATGTTCACCAAAGTTGCTCCAGTAGCTGTAAATCCAGTCCAGCTGTGCCTTCGTCAACAGAAACAGATTAAAATATGTCAGACTTTTCAGGTTCTCTACTTATTCTGATTTCCTCAAGTCTCCTTGTGTCTTCAGTGAGGAAAAAAGTGCTGTACTCCATGAAAGGAGTCTCAGTCTACTTCAGGCTTCAATCATGAGTTGAATAGACTCTTTAAATATCTTTTATTTTAACTCTGCTGGTGTTTGAAGATTCTTGTCATCATGTCTCATCATGTCCAAAGTTGCCATTTCCCTGTGACACTAAAATGATAATATTAGTTTTTATAGTTTTACAGCATATAAATATTATAGGAATGTCCCTACACCAGTATCGGGTCCAATACCACCCTCATGTATTCATACTTGTAAAACTTTACCAATACCGCACCCAATACCACTTTACAACAAGCCGTGTCAAACAGCACAAAGCAACTGAGACAAACAGGAAGTAAAGACACGACTGACAGAGAATCCAGTTAATTTTCACAAAAAAACATTTAGCTATTCGTAAAAGTCCTCTGTTATGTCTGTAGCTGGTTGACTGAATGCACATAGTGCTGTTTCTGCTGTGCTGTAATCAGCAGAAGAAGAGAGTTTTTCCTTCTGCTAGACACTGTGTCAAACTCACAAACTAATTAATTATGAGGACTAATATAAAGTTAATAACTAAAAGGTAAATATTACATGCATTTGTGTTAATCTAAGAACATATCCTCCTTCCTGCTGTCAGCTGTCATCACACTGTCTCACTGTACACCAGCCAAGCCATAGTGGGTGTATAATTTTTGGATGTAAGTAACACCCTCCTGTTGTCTATTGTATAAATGTAAGTACTTGTACTCAGTCAGGAAACAAGTGGTATTGGGACATCCCTAATTAATATTTAAACCAATTGAAACTGGATGAGCTGAGGTTATTTAATTAGAAAATGTTCTAATAATAAATCAGCTTTTTTTGAAAGAAAGAGTTGTTTAAAATATTTTGACTCTTTCAGTAAACCAGGTTATGCTAAAGCTGCATTAAATCTAAATCAGATAAGCACCACTGATGCAGCTCATGCAGCTGCAGAGACAGGATATTATTAAAGGGAAAGATGAGGATGTAAATTCTGTTTTCACTTCTTTATATACGAGAGCTGTGAAAGGAACCTTTTCATCACCACTATGATTATTCTAGAGAAACTGAGCGTGGAATTGAAAAGTTAAAAAGAGTTCAAATGGAAGTGAAACAAAGAGTCTCATAAATAAAGAAACATTGTGCGGTTTGTGTCCAGGCCCCACATGATGCATTAATTCTAACACTATCATCAGACAGTATGTAACCTGCCTACTGTAAATCAATGTGCATTATGGCTGAAAAGAAATGTTTCCTCTTACTGTAGTATTTAAGAAGCAAAGGTTATAGATTTAAAATGTACAAAAAAAGAGAAGCTCCTTCATGGCTTTTCCCCCTTTTTTCTTTACCTGTGTTGGAGCAGGAGGACACTTTCCCTGAGCAGCAGACAGAAACCTGGTTATGCACCAACATGGCTGAGAAATCAGCATTCAACAGGAGAAATGTACCTGGGGAAGTTTGGTTTCTCTAGTCCCCTACCCGGATTACACCCCTAACCCTGATTCCCCAAACCAGACTTACAGTTACAGGACTTCTAAGAAATCAGTTACTGAATGGAAAAAAGGTTCCTTATGTCTGTGTTAAGAGGTGTCATGGGACCTTACACTCTGACCTGAAGCGTCGCTGTCTCTCAGACTCACCTAAAATGGCCACCACCTCGTCATCCTGGATGACCTCCAGTGACCCTGACACCACGAAGCACAAGCTGTCCACGCTCTCTCCAGCGTGGTAGATCAGGTCTCCCGGCGCACTGTGGATGGTCTGAAACTCCATGGCGAGGGCTCGCAAGCAGCCGTCACTTGCCAGACGAAACGCCGGATGCTCCTTAAACACCTTCCTGTTGAGGTGGACACAAATGTCCGCCCGCATGTCTTTGGGACAAATCTGCAGCACCTTTGGAAACACAGTAAAAACAGTACAACTCAATGACATGTAGCTGCAGTTACAATATCTAAAGAACATCAATCCTGCTGATTCTGTGGATAAATGGATTTGGACTCAGTTGCACCCGTTTTCTTGGTTCGGGTTTGCCAGAAATTTGAGATGAACTTCAGAATTCTGAGTTTTAGTTTAAAAGAAATGCACTTTTAGTTTAAAAGAAATGCACTAATAGTTTTCTTGAATATGCTTCTTTTCAAGGTAACTGAAGCGTTACCTTGTCGGTGTCGATGCCTCTGGACATGGACCAGGTAGACACGATGTAGTCCATCACCCGCTCGCTGAGGCCTTTGGGAACCTGGTAGAGTTTGAGGAAGTCTCTCACGCTGTTGAGCATCTCATGATAGCGGTTGGTGTTGGCGTACATCTGCTGGAAGATGGTGGTGACGTTACCGAAGATGGTGGCGTACAGCAACGCTGTGAACAGGAGGAAGGTAACGTTGAGTTTTTCTTCTTACTACGTATAAGCCACAAACTACTGCGTAGCTGCATAGCCTCTGTAGTCAAATGCATCACATTCACACTTCCTCTGGACACATTCTGCCTGGAAGTGGTTTATCATCAAAGTACTTAATATACAAAAATAAAAGAAAAACATTGTTGCTCCAAGACGCTTCAAAAGTCATTCTGAGTTCTGCTAAAAACTACTTATGCTAAAACACATATAATTTTGCAAATGAAGTTTTACGCGCAATGACATTAACTTTTTCAGTAACAAAAATATTCATGTGTCTGTTTTTAATTAGAAAAAACAATTGTGCACTTTAGTAGTGAAATCTGTGATGGATATAAGAACGACTTTATTAAGGTCATGTGAGCTGTAGAGGGAACATTAGTGTTACAGCTGCTACTGTATATCACAAAGGGACACAACAGAAAATGATTACACAACTATTGGTTGTGAAGAATAACTAATAAAGCACATTAAGAAGAACTAGAGGCTATGAAAAAAAACGTACAGTGAAACGGCAAACACGTCTCTGTTGCACAGATGCATTTCTGGTTCCGACAAAAGTGTCGTCAGTGTGATAACACAGATTTACAAGGTGACAGCAGGTGTTCTCTGCTTCCTGATGTCCAAATGTTCTTGCTTCCAATATCGTCTTCTAATAAAGACGAATAAGCTACAGTTTAAATGTGGTTCGTTTGAGCCTAAAAAATTATCTGAAAACTGTGACAGGGAACATTTTTTATTAGACAGCTCATTTAATCAATCAGGAAAATCAAGACAACACAAAAGATTTGAAAACAAACTCTGTCTCATCGTTTCAACATATGAGTTATACTTCAATACATCTGTTCCTAATCTGCTTCATCTTCATTTCAGAGCCTCATCATAGAGTTGACATTCTGCAGATTAACAGTTAGTGTCACCTTGAAGCCACAGCTCATCAGTGCAAACTGCTGTGGTCCATCTCTGACTCAGCTCCGCTCCACCACAGCCTGTCAGCAGAATGGACTCGGGGTCAACGAATCAATACCGATCCCCCATCATCATCATGCAGCAGAGTCCTGCTGCCATCCTCTCTGACCGACTGTTCGTGTCAGAACCATAACACAGGACTCAGTGTGACCTTCATAAAGGTTATTGCAGAGCCTCAGCACAGCGGGGGGCAGAGCGCACACTGAAACAGAATCAGCAAGTCCAGGACCAGAGCCAGGTCGGTCTAGAGGTTCTGAAAGGCTGCGCACAGCAGTCGAGTTGTTTGAGGTATTTTTATCTCAGTGGACAAAGGGTGGAGAAGAGGAGAAAGGGTTCAACATCTTCAGTAAAATTGGCTCTGGAAAGACGAGGTGCAGTAATAATAACGGTGTCCAAGTGACAGGAACCGGTTTTGGAGCAACATGCTTCCATCCACATAAGGTCTATTTAAGGGAATGTTAAAAACCAAACAGGTCACAGTTTGTACTTCATCAACACTGATCCATGTTGCTCAGCGCTACAGTCTGAACATCAGGGGAGAGGAGAAAACGTACGACCTGTTTGAGTGCTTTTCTTCTTTCAGCAAAACAAAGACAAACTATTGTGCAGGTATGACAAAAGCATGACTTTAAAAAATAACATCTACGTCCTACTAGTTTGTATCAAGTTAGACCTAACTGCATGGTGAAAAAACCCATTTAACTTAAAACAATCAAGTACAGTGGAAAATACGACAAAGAAGATCCCGAACTGGTGGGCAACTGAAATCCTATGTCAACCAGAAGTGGGGAAATATTTTTGTTAGGTGGAGGAGCTTCTCTCCGATGACGCCACTGATACCAGAAGACAGAGGTGCGGCTCTATGAGGGACCAGGAGAGGTTATGAAACCACAAAAATACAATAACAAATGTACAACATCTTCAGCCACTGAGCAGTAGGGGTGCTCCTATCACCAGCTGGCACTTCTGTCTCCTGCAGCTATGAATTCACTCTGAACACAAAACTGTGCGTAGACTTTGGTCCAGTCTCTCTGAGAGGTGGAGGGTGTTCTGGAAAGAAAATGGACCAGCTATTTCTGTCCTTCCTGTCAGATCCCATCCTGATGTAGCACGTTAACACTCACTATGCTAATGACCCAAACTCTCATCCTGGCTCTAGGATGCTGGCTGTCATAGCAACCACTGACACTTTGTTGGGAGGGGGTTAATCCAACACTCCACTTCCTTCAGTGTTCCTTCATGAATCTCAATAGGAAGCCTAACTGCAGTGCAGCCTCGATACAGTGACTCTACCGGAGCCCCAGAGGGACAAACTGTCAGAGCGCGATGAATCTCTGCACTGCAGAGCTCAACACTCACAAGCAGTGAAAGTGGGTTATAAGTTTACTTTTCCTGGACACTTTCACTTCTGCTGAGCAGTCGTATTCATGAAACACACATTTACTTTCATTTACAACTAAGATCCTAAACTACAACATTTAAAACCTGCCAACTCCAGTTTTTTTTTTCATTTGTTGGGATCAGAAACAGCTGAAGCTTCCTGTAGGAGGTGATGTCTGATTCAATTTCTCTGGAAGGCTGAGCGTGTGAATGTGATCCAGACTAACGGACAGTAAATCCTGATGTGACACAAGGCGACAGAAGCTTCCGATGAAAGAGACAAATTGTCAACATGTTAGCTCAGCTCAGTGAGGAAAAGCTTTTAGCTACAGACGTTCTCTCTGCTTCTACTAGAAACTGGGAACATATTTACTCAGAGCAACTATGCAAATGCAGTGCAGACCCCTGTATTGATATCAGATTGTAATCCAGTTAGGGTTGTCTCTCTACAGTGCATCTCATTAGCAAACAGACTCACGTGGCTTTGCAACAAATTCATTAGCACCAGAAGATTTTGATTTGCAGACTTGCAGATAAAACGCTCAACATTGCTGTTGTATTTCAATGACATCCATCTTTTAAACACTTTTAAATGTGTTAGAGGAGCTTTGTGAAGGAGAAGTGCTGAGTGTTGAACAGAAGAAGAGGTCAGTATGCTCGTCTGGGAACACTGTCAGAAATGAAATGATTGGTTGATTTATTATTTGGTAGACATAAAATCAATTAAGACAAACATTTTTGATAATTATTCATTAACCACAGTACCACAGGGGTGATGCTACTTTAGGTTAACACAAAACTAATGAGATTTTTCCGAAGGGTTTTGAATTATTGCATAAAATAAGCTACGTGAGAAACTATTGTTTGACACTTTTTGTTCAGCTATAACCTTCACAAACCACTTATTTAATATTCAAAACCTAAAAATAATCACCAGTATAGTACAATAGTGAAGTTATTGTTAGGCCATAACTTAACTACACCACAGTCATGTGGTTTCAGCATTACCGAAAAACAAATAAACAAATGTGGGGCATTAAGTGATAAATTTTGTCGTAAAAAATGTGTTTGTGAGCAGAATGGACTCGAAGTAAATGAATCAATACAGATCCACCATCAATGGAAATGTGAGAATCTCTTGACCGTGTGTTAACTACACAATATTTCATGCATCTAACAAAAAACATTATAAACAGTCTTATAACCAGTCTCATGATTCATCTAGTTATATATTACCAGTACTACCTTAAGTACTATACTTAAGCTGAAGTTCCTTCAGTCCGAGGCAGTTTCAGTGTTGCTGATGAGCCACCACATTAAAATCCAAATCCTGTCTAAACTGATCCAACAAAGCACAAACAGGGTCATGTGTGTCAAATGCCCACTAATGAACAGAACAAAAGGCAGTCTGGGCCGATCCCAAAGAAGATGTTCTGCTGCGAACCCGACCACACACCACCTATCTAAACACTGTAGTAGACAACATGCACCCCTGCATAGGAACTGATGTTGGTGACAGCAGGATAATGTACCTGCCGCTGTGGAGAAACTGCTCAAGAATTGTTTAAGAAACATGACAGAAAACACAAAGTGCTGCTTTGGCACCAGATCTCAATGTGATTGAGGACTGAAGTCCATGGAGGCCTCACCTCACAGGACTTGACAGACACCAGAGTGCACCTCCAGAGGTTAATGATTCGACAGGTCAGAGCTGTTTTGGATGCATGAGGGGAACCTGCTTTAACAACTAAACAGTGCATCTTGTTTTGAAAGTGCAGGATTATTATTGGGTAATACAGGTGCAGTGAATGTTGACGCAGGTGTGTGAGGAGCCTTTAAATCTGAATTTGGTTTGACATGTATAAAAAAATCTTCTTCTTCTTCTTTACTGAAGCTGCTGAAACTGTCAACAACTGAACGTTTGTTTGTTTTTTGTTTGAACAGTCAACACCTTGCTTTAGACATAGGACTGTCTGTGGTGTTAGAGATATGAGTCAGGCCTCCCGCTGAGCGGCTGGATGTGTGCAGACTAGCAGACAGCAGGGATGTCGTGAGTCCAGCTGATCTGACAGTACAGTTAATATTTCAGTGTAGAACTCCACCACACCAAACCACAGTGTGTCAGGGTTCATCACGTCGCTGAGGGAAGAACTGCTAACAAAGCGGACCTCTGTCTGCAGACCAGGAGAGTCTCTGTCTTCTAAAAAGTATTATCTTTATATTATTTCTATTAACATATTATTTTAAACCTCAATGTGTTTGTGTTGTTGTAGTGAACATAAAGCAACAGATGAATTATGTGCTGATGCAACATTATTAATGGACGTGACGCTGAGTCCGGTTTGGTTAACGTTAGTTTTGTTTAAAGGTTACACACACTGTGTCTAAAGTGGCTGCTATTTTTTCTAACCTTAAAGTGCTGAGTGGCTAGCACAGTCAAACATTTTTTGTTTTTTCAGTATCAAGGAATTTGTGATTTGCCTTTTACATTAACTGTCAACAATTGTTCATTATGTTAAAGCCCCAAAATGTAGCAGCACCAAAATACTTTTGCTGGTACATCGTGTTGTATTAAGGTGAATGGCATCGCTGCTACCACCAACGCCTCAATCGTCTGTTACTGCGTTATGTAACTTGTTGCTCCTCTTCCCAGACCGATGTAATGTGTGTGCTAACCCCAAACAAAACTCTGCAGCTCTCTAACAAAGTTACAGCATCAAGTAATATACATACTCAGGCTGTTATCTTCCCATGCGCCTGTCAAATGCTGGACATGAATCGACTGAAGATAGCAAAATGCTGAGGGTTTGCATGGTTCTTCACAAGTCATAAAGAAACAGTCTGCAGGCCAGATGTTTGCTCAGTGCTACATAGCAACCAACGTAAGAACACTTAGCTGCTCCACTCTCAGCTCCAAGCAGCACCAGGCCGTTCAGCTCATTATGGCTCAGCGCTCAAATCAAACCCAAATAAATTATATCAATTTACTACAAGAAAAGAAAAAAAATCTGCTTCAACCGAAGCCATACATCCCCAAGAAACAAAAACCAATGTCATGCAACGGCCAGTGTTTTACTGACAAGTGCATTCAGCATGAAGATCGGCCCTGCTGCAGGCTCATGGTGTGAGCGGTGCTGCAGTGAAGTTTCTCTGCGCTCTGCCTGCAGTCACATGGTCTGAATACAGCCAGATATACATATATGTACGTTTTAATGTATGTTTTAATGTATGGTTAAATAGTTAAACAGTAAACCTCAAACATGCAACATGAGAAAACAACCCTTGACAACCTTCCCCTGAACACGTGTCCAATAACTGTGCCCACAGGTGTGTTTACATTTGTGCACATGTTGCGGCCACAGAGATATTTTCTATACAGCGACGGGTCTTTCTGCAGCCATAAGAGCAAAACTGTAGGAAGTAAATTAAACTGCGTCCACTGATGCACGATTCCAATTATTGATATTTATATATTGGGATATTTACTATCCTATTTTCGGAAATCTGTCATACTGTAAAGGTCGCACCAGTTGTGCTAATTTCTGAGCTAAAAAAGTTCTGTACGTTTTTGCACAACACTGCCATCTAGTGTTTGGAGATTTAACCTAAATCGACCCTTTGTGTCGATTATTACATTACTCAAGTGTGTCAGTATGCATACAGAAGGCTGGTCTGGTACATGTGAACTTGGTGCGCCTGGTGGCCTTTACCGTAGTAACAGAATCACTGTTGCCAAGTCCATATAATCAACGTTGGGCTCGTTTTTCTGCAGAGTCACTTAGAAATATTGCTATTCATGGGTTGCAGAGTTTTGGACTTGTTTTTTAAGTGTTGTTCATTTGGGTTTGCTGCCTGCCTCTGTGAATTTGTCTGGTGGCAGAATCAGAACACAACCTCATTCCCTCCCTCACACATTTGTACTGAACATTGTGGCTTTACCGTTCTGTCTCACAAAGACCAGAAAAATGTAGAAAATAGCTCCTATTTGATATTATTATGATCACTGTGGTCGCACAGTGGCAGCAATAAATGACAGAGAGAAGACTACTGTGCATTTTCACAGAGGTGCACAGGACACCAGCCGTATCAGTAGACTTATTAACTCAAAGAGCTGAGTCACTTATTATAAGCAACCAGGCTTGACTCTTCTAAATGTGCTTAGCTAATGTTAGTCACACACATTTACTAGCGTCATATAACTTGCTAAACACCGGTTAGAATTAAATAAGTCTTTTCTTCTTCCTTATCAAGCAAGAATGAAAAGTATAGACGCAGCTAGAACAACCAGTGGGACGTGGGGTTTAGCAATCTGTCAGTGAGGTCACTGTGGGCTCCCCACGGCAAAGTGCCTCGTGAAATCTGAAACGCTGCCATCACAGTAACAGTGTTGACGATGGGCTGAAGCTTTTAACCAGCACCTGAGCAAACATCATCCACAGAGGAGACAGAGATACAGTTCTGAAAAAGCTAATCACTGGACTTTAAGTTAAAATGTTTGCTGCAATCGGTTTTGACCAAATTAATCTAGAACATACGACGCTACAGAAACTAAACGACCAGATCTAATGTCATGAATATCTGAACTCAGATTAGTTGAAGTGTTAAAACTATTCGCGACTGCACCATAAATGCACAATAAGCACCTGGAGCCCAGCTAAATCACTGTTTCTCATAATGTTTGTGCAACTGTGTGAAAATGACACCACATCCTTCAAACTAAAGGCTGCAGACAAAACAGAAATTCAATCAAAGGAAACACGAGGAGCTACAGACACAGATTAAACACATGAAATGGAAAACTGCAACATCACATCACAGTGTGTGTGCAACAAAGACTGGACAACAAATATTCAGTGTTTTCTATTGCTTTAAAAGGTTTATGTGTGTAATATTAAAATGTTAGAAATGTCAGAAATGTTAATTTTAATAGAGCAAGGCCTAAAAACAGTCCCATGACAACTGAGACAACTTTATCCAGTGAAAGAAGCTAGCAAGTTTATCTTGCTTGTACAGTTCAACACAGACAAATCAATTTGATTGAAGAAGATTCCATGAGCGCTGATTTACAGTATAGCAACACATGCATCACTTCACAGATGTTCTAATAACCGTTATTTACACTAACTGTCGGTCGATGGCTTAACGCTACACTTCGCTGAACTGGAGACCATCCACTCAGAGCAGGAGAAGTTGGATCAAGCTGCCACTTAGTCTAATCACTCTACTCCACCCAGTCCCTCTTTGTCTCTACTCCGTTCTGCACAGACTTTATTAGACTTAGTCAAATGTTTCGCTTGCAGATGTTGGCTCTGTGTGGAGCTGGAGGAGTCATTTCTGATTATGTGTTTCAGGTTAGAGGCGTTTCTGAGACAGTGATAAATTCAAATGACAGAAAAAACTAAACTAAATCAATTCTTCCCTGGAAAACCTCCCTCTGTCTATGCATCTTCTTATTCTGTTGGTATCCAAATCATAATTACATTGGAAGACTACAGATCATTATATGATTCTATTTACAGTTGCAAGAAAAACTAATGTTATTTGCTGGTTTTCTGCATGAATTGGTCATGAAATGAAACAGTTCTGTGAGGAAGAAAGGTCCAGATGAGGTTTTGCAGGTTTACTCCACAGCCACAGGAAGTGTTTGGTGGAGGTTATTGATGCCAAAGGTGGTTCAGTTGGTAAAACTCTGTTTTGCATAGTCTTTCCACCATCACGCTGTCAAGACTGTGCTCAACATGAAAAGTAGTGAATGTTAGCTTAGAAATATTGTTTGTTCATTGTTGTGGCTTTGGTGAAGATGAATCGTGTGGTATGTTCCTATATATAAAAATCTGACTCCCATCTGTTACCTTCATTAATTTAAATGCTGATTAAATATGTGACACATCAAATGCCCGCTGTAGGCTACATATGACAACTTTCTCCAGGATCCAAATGCTGTGACTCTTAAAAATTATTATATGTGTATATAAATGAGAGGAGAAGTAGAGCAGTGAGGTTACAGGGTGCTGAGGTCAAGAAGGTGCAGGATTTTAAGTAAAATAAGTAAGTGAAATAGGTGAAGATGCGAGTGCGGGTGGAGTGGGTAGAGAAAAAGTGTCAATGCACAGTGAGGAAGACAAATCATGGGATGTGCAACACAGTATATATCATCTAAGATCGTCTTCATTGTTGTTTTATCGATGTTCCAGCTGACATTATATGTCACATGAAGTGACATAACATTGATTGCAGACAGTGTCATGGTCCACTTGAGCCTAAACCAACACGCTTAAAGTTAAAAATGAGCGAACAAACACCACCAGGAGATAAAACAGACTTCACCAGCTACAGATTTGATATTAATATTAACTGATACTTCAGGGGTTGTCAGGGGTTTCAGTGTCTTGTCTGTGGAGACAAGCGCAAGAGGACCGGGATTCAAACCGTTAACCCTGAGGTTGACAGATGACTGCCATACCAACTGACCTGCATTTAAATAACCAGTAGGAGAAAAACCAGGGTTTTATTCCTGCTTTGCTTCTCTACCCTGTTTATGAAACATAGCCAGAAATAAAATAATTATGAGGATCAATTAATTAATTTTCAACAACTAAAACACAAATCTTTGATCCACGTCCTTCATATCAAGTTAACTGGAGACTGTGTCTGTAGGTTACAGCTCCACACAGTAGGATGTATCTGAAGACAGAAAAAGTATTTAACTACAAAGACACATCAGGAGCACAACAAGCTGCTCTGCTTCTGATAAGCTCCTGGTGGGTTATGACATGGAGCAGAGGACAGAACGTGTCACAGCTGCGTCCAGTGAAATGCAGAACTAATTAACTATTAACAATTAATAACCTATAGGTAAGACTGAGAAAATACAATGTGCTTTTTAACACATTTTTATGTTTAAACAATCATCTACATATTGTTATCGTCAAAATCGAACACCCATTGTTTAATGGTCAATAATCAACAAGTAGCATGCAGCTGTTTTAACTGGAGACAAACACGTCTGAACTTGTGGACCTCCAATCTACCACTGGATTTCTGAGTCACAGTTCGGTTCGTACATCAGTTTCTGTAATGGTAAAGGTTTTATTAAATTGCGAACAGTGTGGAACACTAAAAGCTTATGGGCTCCAGGTGCCCTCGAAAACTTAAATGACCTACTCTCTGTAGTGTCTCTGAATGCATCACAACACATGACATGCACCCTTTACTGTGCAACTTTCTTAATGTAAAGTGAAAATCCAGTTACAACAAGAACTGACTTCAGGGATATTATATCTAGGTTGAGGGCGGCAGGGAACTGTTATTAACAAGTGGGAGGTTTGATGCAGTTTTGGTTGGGGGGGGGTCCTGGTTCTGTCTTCCAAAACTGCAAGACCCTGGACGTTTGTGTTGCAGTTTCAATGTTAGGAAATTTAAATGTTGTTGTTTTCAAAAAGAGTCCATCAATTAATCCTCTTTAAAGATGGTGATAATCTACAGGTTCTGTCCAAACCACCCACAGCAACAGTGCTGCTGTTCATCACATCAGTGCAGGTTTTAACAGCAGCACAAACCACATCCTCCATCCTCTGAACATGTTCACCTTCATCAAGGAGGATTCATCAGTGTGATAAAGGCCAGACCGCCCAAAACACTGATGGTGGTGAATAAAGTATGAGTGGAGAGGAGTCTGGAGGGAAATCTGAACCCACCGTTACGGAGGACAAGTCACGACCTGTTGAGGTCAAACTGAGACTTTTACATTTGAAACACTGGATTACAGGTTCACACTGAATCTGTAGAGTCTGAAAACCCAACTCTGAGCTCTGAATATGAATCACTGTGCGTCAGACCATCAATAAATTATTGACAGACCTGTCTAACCCTGACGCTTCCTCTCCTCTGTTTGTGTACAAAGGGATTGTGGGATGTCACGTTCATCATACGGGAGAGTACGACAGAGGACAGGGCCCCAACGCCTGGAGGTCTTTTATATAAACTTTGTCTCAGACCTACAGACTCAGAGACACTTGTTTAGGTCTGTGTGACAGTCAGCTTTACATTTTCATACTGACATGAGCAAATTCTCAACTAAGACTTTTCCTGCATTTATATACGTGAACGCAGCAGAAAAGTCGATTTATTGTTGGATTCAACCAACTGCTCTGTTGTTTGTGAACTAACCCAACACGACATTTTCTCTTATTGACACAGAAACTACTACAGAACATGGCTGAAAGGATGAAACCTGCAGGACGCGTTTGACCTCTGTATGTTCCTGTTTCACTTATGACTTTAGGAAGAGTGGTAAAAGTGCACAATCCCTTACTCAAGTAGAAGTACAGATGCTTGTGCAAAACACAAAAGGACTCTGGTGAAAGTAAAAGTACTGATTTACCTTCTTTACTCGAGTAAAAGTAAAAAGTACAGGCTCTTCTGTACTTCTGAACTTCTGTGTCGTAGTAGCATAATGTGAAGACGATTAAAGCATCCAGCTTTAACTTGCAAATCAGAAGTGGAATTATTACCCATCAACACTAGAGCACACTTCAGGTCTGTTTAAACCATTTGTTACTGCTTCCTTCATCTCTACACAACCACCAAAATCTTCTGTTCAGCCTCAGGAGAAGCCGGTTCTCAAAGTACCGTAAGCCGTACACACAGATACTGAGTGCACTGAAACCACCAGGCTGCACCTGGGGAAAAACGGTGACAACAGACTCGTCTGATGCTTCAGGCGAGCTGCAGGTCAATATCAACTTTTCATGCAGTAATAAAGTTAATGTATTAAGTTTTAGTACTTATCAGTGTAGGAAAATGTGAGGAAAACGTCCCAGTGAGTTAAATGAGTGTTGCAGGAAGAAACCTGTCCTCTCTCACCCTCAATATCCTAACTCAGTAAAGAAATCTTTTTTTCTTACAAGACTCCAGGTCCTGCCTGACCACAGAAAGACAGTTTTTAACGAATCACCAACACTTCCCATGAGTCTCTGCGGCCCATCTGGGATGCTACACAATTATTTACATCAAATTAAACTTCAATCTTAAAAATTCAGAGTAGAAAAATCTGTTGGTGCACTTCTAGTCACAGAAACCTGAATCTTCTATACAGAGTTGTCTCAGGCCAGGTGAAATTGTGTAGTGTGGTATATCTCAACCATGGATGTATTAACGGTCATTGGTTTGTCCTGTGTAGCCACAGGTCCACACCAGCTCGTTACTGCCCCAGTGTCCTGGAGCACTTCTGTTTTAGGATGGTGTATTTACAGTGTTTTGAATTCGTAGGTGTTTGTGTTTGCTGCGTTTTGAAATTTGCAGCGCGTCTCCCTTTTGTTTGTGTTTGTGTTTGTGTTTTTGTTTTGTGATTTGCAGCGAGTTTCTTTTTTGTTTGTGCCTGACATTTCCTTTTTGTAAGTGCTTTCACATTTGTACATGCTTTGTCTCTGGGGGCCACCATAGTCCCAGCATGTTTTACTCCTGTTTTATGTACCATGTGTACTATGTGCAAATAAAATTAAAACAACAGATTATGTTCTGACGAAACCACAAACGAAAACTGATCAGTAACAGTGATATTCATAGCGACTTACAGCCGATCATCATCATGGCCACAGCAAAGATCTTCTCTCCGTCTGTGTTCGGGGCGATGTTTCCAAAGCCGATGCTGGTCAGACTGGTCATGGTGAAGTACAGCGAGGTGATGTACACGGAGTCTTTGCTGGGTCCGCCTTCCCAGCGACCCGACCCCGAGGCGTTGAATCTGTACGGCGTCCCCACCGTCTGTCCCAGCAGGTATAGCCAGCTGTCCATCCTAACCGTGTTGGAGTCCTCGTCGATCACCTCGTAGTCCCCGATGCTGTACCAGATGCAGGCCAGCCAGTGGGCCGCCAGGCCGAACACGCACACAAGTAAAACCAGTACAGCAGCACCATACTCGATGTAGTGGTCCAGCTTCCTGGCAACCCGACCCAGACGCAGCAGACGGACCACTTTGAGAGAGCTAAAGAGACTGCTGATCCCCTGGAGAGGAAGAGCATCAGATGGAGAAAGAAGGAGAAACACAAAGTTGGTGTGAAAACTGTGAGTCAAATTCTATCCTGTCCTGTGAACTACAGGACCAAGTACATCTAAGAGAAGTAAAAACGCTTTTGCAGTTCCTCAGTAAAAAGTGTCAACGGACAAGCCCACAGTACCTGTCCTCACAGACAGTGGTAGTGAAGCATGTGCCACTAGTTCTGATTCATGAAGCAGTTCTCAACTCATTTCTAGATCAAATCATCACTGTTTTAAACATGGTTTCCTCCTATTGACTACATATATTTAGACGACATTATTATTATTATTATGTTAATTAGTATCACTGTTGTACATACATACATAGAAATCACCCTCAATATCCCATAAATTCCAAACTATTACCACATTATTAGCCCGTTATTACCCAGCTGTAAAGTGCTGGGTGTTATATTATCACTGAATGACAATATCTGATATAACTGATCAAACTGCATTATGATATGACAGGAAATGTCAAACTGGTTGTGAGTGTTTTCAGACTGGACACTGCTTTGTGAAAAGTGGAAACTTGTATTGATGCTTTTATTTTGTAATTGCTTTTATTGACTGAACATCCTGTACTGAGCTACAAACACATGCTGCACATGCACAGACTGCTGTCCTCTTTTCAGTCCTTTTCTTACATCATCACATGAAGCCTGTGCTACAGGAAATTTCTGTAGGACCACCAGTGTCTTCTCCTAGTGCCACACTGCCTGGGGGGTCAGTTCGTTGGCTGACTAATCGTCTTTGTGTTGGTCTTTTGGTTGATTTAGTGATTCGAGGGTTTGACAATGGATGAACACATAGGAACTAGAAACTAAGTAATTTAAAGTTGCCATATTATACTTTATTCTGAGGCTCCTCTGATAAAACATAAGAAGCAACATCTGCTGCTGCTGCAGGTTGTGAAACCAGTCGTCTGTTACCAGATAAAAACGTTGCTCTAAGGCTACGTTCACACTGCAGAGTGGCCCAAACCCCATTTTTTATGACTGAACAGCACAAATGTGCAAAGTTTTTTTAATTCAGACCTAGGTCTCTTTCATATGTGGTTCTAAATTTCAATTCAATTAAATTCAACTTTATTTAAATAGCGCCAAATCACAACAAAAGTCATCTCAAGGCACTTTACAATGTAAGGTTTAAGACCTTACAATACAACTAAATAATAAGGAAAACCAACACATCCCCCTTTGAGCAGCACTAGGCAACAGTGGAGAGGAAAAACTCCCTTTTTAAGAAAGGAAGAAACCTCCAGCAGAACCAGGCTCAAGGTGGGCGGCCATCTGAACAGTCTGACTTCACCTCTACCTCTATATACACAACATGCTGCGCATGCGGGTCACTTCAGGGCCGAGGTCAGTTCACATTTCAGTCTGATATACATCACATTTAAACAATACTGTGAACTGACACATAATAAAATCGAATCTGAGCAAAAAATCTGAATTGAACATTAAGACCTGCAGTGTGAATGAGCTCTGCTGCTGGCTGCGTAGCTGTATCCATTGTTGTTTAATGGTTTTATCTTCAAGACCTGTCAACGGCCCCTCAACACAGGGTTTGGTGGGTCAAGACCAGGCTGCTGCCACGTGCTGAAGTGTCCCTGGACAAGACTCTAAACCCCCACAATGTCCACAGATCCCCAGCCACTGAGGGTGCACCAGCTGGTGTACTCTGAGTGCCGTCCCAAGCCCGGACATTAGCGAGAGTTGAGTCAGGACGGGCATCCGGAGTAAAAAGCCTGTGCCAGATCACTGCGGACCGTGTCCTGAGAGACCTGGACTACAGGAGGAGCCAGAAGATCCACACAGACACAGTTCAAGACATGCTGACCTGAGCCTGAACACAAAAACCCCTACGACACAAACTCACACAGGCACCTGGAGGCACCGTCCAGTGGATTTAAACTCTTCTAGCTTCATGCTAACCACTGCACCACGGTGCTACACACAACCAGAACACAGTATTCAGAAAATGTGCAGTAACATATGGTTACACAATGTGTGCGGTTAATCAAGGGCAGTACACACAATCTCACTTTGGCAGGTAATGACCCTCTGGGGCACCATCCAGAAAAACAACAACAACAGAAAATACCACAGTATAACTATGGAATCATTCTGTGTTTATTTGTGCTTTTCTGCATGTTGCTACTGAATTACAGAGGAAGAATTACGACTCATTCACGTCTGGGTCTGGTGCTAACGACATGTTCGGTGACAAAGCAGAGTAATGTAGAATCAGGGCAGCAACTGAAAATCACAGAAGCAGCAGAGCGCGTGTTCAGCCTGACAGGAGGTGGTGTGAGCGGAAAAAGATGATGCAAAAGTTAGGAAACAGATTTGTTCTCTACGGAGAAAACAACCCTGCTGCGGTTTCAGGTGCAGCAGCCAGAACAGGTGGATTCTGGCACATAAAGATATAAGTTATTGCCGGTGTGACACATTATTTAATTAATGACACCATTAAAAGTCATTTTAATTTTAATTGTTAAGCTGGAAAACAGTCATCTGTGTGACTGATCTCTGGAAGATGTTTTTTACATTTAAGAAATGACATTTCTCATCAAAACATTCTGACAAAACCATTTGGCCATTTTCTGTACTTATGGTTAAATTGTTCACACAGTACTTGAGTAAACACATTAACTCTCCTCTCACAGATGATACAACTTTACAGAAAAGATATTTTATTCAACTGAAGAGCTGAAGAATTTAAATATCTATGTGTATGTGACTTTTGCATAAATTTATTTGGTGGTAAGAGTGTGTGATATGTATCGTCAAACACACCTTGATGGTCTAGTGGTGTTGACCACTGCGTGCACTCCGAGGTGCTGGCAACAGAAAGTCAGTGTGATGCTCGTGTGGGCTGACTCGGATGTTTGTGTTCACACATGCAGCTCATCTGAGTAAAGTCTGGAGAAAGTCCAGAGTCCGGTGCAAGTGTGGAAGCAGCTTTATACTGGCACTAGTGTGCTGGTGAGTATTATTGAGATGGTAGAGGTAAAAAGTGAAATTAGTTCTTTTTCACTTCCTGTTATTTACTCCACTGGATAATTATAAACAGACACCAGCAACTACTCCATTTTCTACTTGTGCCTCTTATTTAAAAAGCTTGAGCTGAATTACTTGTAATCTATTATAAAGTTAAAGAAAAAAATAAAGAGAATTCAATGTGTCAGAATAAAATGTGAATTTAACATTTGAACTGAGATGTGGTTCAGTAAGACCAAAGTCTGCTTCCTGATCCTCATACTAAACTACTAAAACTGCAGTGAGTGTGGTTATATGAAAACACAGTGTACTCACATTTTCTATGATGGTGTTAAGTGATATTATGTAATGATAACTGGGGGTAAGTGGCTGTGTTTTTCACCTGCTGTTAAACGCTGCTCTGTGCTCTCAGTAGTAAATATTAAAGATGGAAACACGTATGAAACATGTATGAAACATGCAGCAGCTGTGCCGCCCCCAGACTCACATCCACTGCATGTTTGACTCATCTGCAGCCTCTCATCCACAACACTGTTTCCTCACTGGGAAATCACCCAGAATGCACTGCTCCTCCATTAGCAGCCTTCACCGCTGGTGCTGAGAGACACTGAGCATCGCCGCTGCGGCTGAGGGGAAAATGAAAAGGCTGATTTCACCCTGATGAGCTGTGAGTGTGAGTGAGGTGTTAAATACCCCGAGACGTCATCTGCCTTTGTTTTCATTTTCTCTACGGAAGCCCACAGAGGACAGAATTCAATTATCTCTATTCTTTGTCACTGATCAGACAATAATTAGCTAATGATCAATACATAACAAGCTTTGCTTTCCTCTTGTTGACAAAAATAGTTGAGTGTTGATGAGAAAAATGTCCTGAGAAGCTGAGATATGAAGTCGGGTGACAGATGGAGAAATGTGTAACCGAGTGTCGGCTCTTGCTGCCTCCGTCTGAGGACATCAACTCCAGAATCACTGGGACAGAGGAGAATCTTTATGACTTTAATCCTGTTTCCTCTGAGACATAATAAATGCTGTCAAAGGTTCCCTGTGGAGTTCTCAGTTTTAGATTCAGTGTTTCTGACTGATCATCTGTTTCCATGAAATACTTGGTATATAAGTAAAGGTGAAGAATTTGTTTTCCCATAACAGTTTGAATTTAAACTTGTTTAACAAAAAAAT
>OMLM01018785.1:0-27233 GCA_900302695.1 Helostoma temminkii | reverse complement strand
GTCCACTAACCTCAGGACTGCGGTCCACTAACCTCAAGACTGCGGTCAACTAACCTCAGGCCTGCGGTCCACTAACCTCAGGACAGGACTGAGGTCCACTAACCTCAGGACTGCGGTCCACTAACCTCAGGACAGGACTGAGGTCCACTAACCTCAGGACAGGACTGAGGTCCACTAACCTCAGGACTGAGGTCCACTAACCTCAGGACAGGCCTGCGGTCCACTAACCTACAACTGGGCTATCAGCTCGGTCCACTAACCTCAGGACAGGCCTGCGGTCCACTAACCTTGGGACTGCGGTCCACTAACCTCAGGACTGAGGTCCACTAACCTCAGGCCTGCGGTCCACTAACCTCGGGACTGCGGTCCACTAACCTCAGGACTGCGGTCCACTAACCTCAGGACTGCGGTCCACTAACCTCAGGACAGGACTGCGGTCCACTAACCTCAGGACTGCGGTCCACTAACCTCAGGACAGGACTGAGGTCCACTAACCTCAGGACTGCGGTCCACTAACCTCAGGACAGGACTGAGGTCCACTAACCTCAGGACAGGACTGAGGTCCACTAACCTCAGGACTGCTGGTTCTGCTCGCAGTTCTTCCTGGCCACATGTCAAGTGACACAAAGACACTGAACACTAAGTCTCTCACTGTTTGTGTCAGTGATAAAAGCATCTGCTAAATGACCCAGTTTAAATGGAAATTATCATAACAATCAAATGTTTGATTTCACATTTTATTGTATTTTCATGTAGTTTCAATAAAACATGGCATTGAAATATTTTTTTTTGTAAATTTCACAGATTCACAGATTTCTGGTTAATTATATTGCAATGTCCAACTTATTTAGCAGTAACTGCTTTTGATAGCATGTAAATTGTGGAACAGTTCCTGGATAATTGTCCAAGTCAGTTTTTCCAGACTGTTTATAGAACAATTCCCACACCACACTAAACATTGTAGGCACATTTTTCAAACTGCTGTCAACTCTCAATTATGTGCACATGTAAAAACTGACCACTTGGTGTCAGTAAATGCACAGAAACAAAATGTATCATCATATAGCAAAACAGCAGCAGCGCAGAGTCACTGGCAATGACAAACACGTGTTTGTTTAGTCATGTTTTTCCATGTTGTGGGAATAATTGTTTTGAATTGTATGCTCATGACAAACAGTACAGACAGACAGGAAAACTTCTTCCAACGTTCTAGTTTAAGTAATGACCATGATGAGTATCTGCAAATAGCAGCTACTATAGATAGGCAGCTCATAAAATGTACTAATTATAAGTTAGTGTTCGTTTTTTAAGATCATTTTAAATATTTTTTGTCAAAATATATTTCCAGAGGACAGAGTGTGGCCACAAAGAGCACAAGGTGCTTTGTGCTGGCTTGGGTTTTGTACTAAGAGCTGCCTGTAAATTTCACCGTTAACATATGAGACTCTCCTTCGCTCAGTAATGATTTCAGCAGTTGTGAGGACACATTTGCAGTATATTAAAAAAATATGTAATATGTCCATAAAGACACACATATGCTAATACACACTTTAACTTGAAAACTGAGACAACCACTAAAAGTAGGAAAAAGAATCATTTGTTAAGGTTGTAAAATCTATTATTCTTTTTTATTTATGTATTTTTTTTATTTGGTCAATTTTCCAAACTGTGACTTAATTTTCCAGCTAATTGATTCAATGAGTTAAGTCAGTTCAATAAACGGACTCAAAAGTAATTCACGTTAAAGTCAAAGCGCTCTACCACCAAACTGAAGGTATGTGGACATTCCAGGACTGAACATGTGACGTGACACACGTTAATGTGCTGCTCTAACAGCTTCCACTCCTCTAGTTTCAGGCTTTTACTAAAGTTTGGAGCCTGGAGACAAGGACTTTAATGGGGTCCAAGGCTGATGTCAGTGATAAGGCCTGATGCAGCTGGTGATCCAGCTCAAACCCAAGGTGGCAGATAGAGCTGAGGTCAGGAGTCAGGAGTGTGGGCAGGCTAATCAAGCTCTTCTACTTCTAACTGGGATAATGTATGGACATGTCAGTAAATCTGACCATGTAATGTGTATGTACACGGTGCTAAATATTAACATGGTGTAGTCATTAGTGTAGAAAATAAATAGACAGGAACTGACATAAAGATTTAAATATGCACAGACAGAGCACAGACTGCATTCTGCAGCAGGATGATTCTCCAGCACCCACCAGACTGAGTTCCCACAGAGAAGCTGCATCCCATAATAGCTAAAGTGTCATTAGACGACAAGGTGTAGAGTTCAATGTAATGACCATAATTGCAAAATAGCTCTTAAGTTGTGCTCATTGGTGCAATTTGGAATTTTCAGATAAAGATAGCACAGAATTTTGCTTCACATTCTGTATAATAATTTCACTTTTCATGTAACGATTTAATGATTTTAAGTGTGATGAGAGCTGTGGAAAACATTGGCATGTACGTCAGCAAATTCCACTCCACCAGCCAGCAAACAGAATGCGTCTCTTGAGAGACCTTGTAGGTGAGTCATTAGTGACACATGTTAATGAGCCATGATAAGTGCGAGGCTGCTAACTGAGCAGAGTGTGAGCTGAGCTTTGTGCAGTTTGTTCCATGCTGGAGCTGCACAGACGCTGGTCACTCTGTAAGACTGAATAGTGTACAGAAACTTTGCTGTGGCGTTACATTATTCCCCCATAAAGATACATACAGCTACACAGTTCGGCTATACTGTAGTTTGCTTTATTGGATATTGTGATTTTCAGACACAAACGTTAGACTATATACTCTGCTCTGCTTCTAGCTGAAAAAATCCTCCAGATCAGGTCGGTCAACACTACAGTCTCCATAGTCTGAGCACCCAGATGACATAATCTGAGTGAAAAACTCCTCCAGAGGAGTAATGTGATAATTAGAGACACATCTTAACATAACGTACTGCAGTACAACTCTGCTGCCAGCAATCACCTTAATAATGCACATGTAGTAGAATTAACACATTTCTGACAGTTTCATGACAGAAAGACAGAAGAATTCATGACAGAGCTGTTTTTTTGGGACTGCATCAGATTGTACAGCTCATAATGTTACGATTGAATGGTTTATATTCAAAGTCTTAGCGATTTACATTGCAAAGACATACACTGAGGAAAATTATTCTAAAAAATTGTTTTTTTTAATTGAGCAACTTCAAAATGATCTTATTTTTTCTTACATTTGAATGTTTTCTGTGTTCTATTCTGAATAAAATATGAGTTTATGAGATTATCAAATCATTGCATTCTGTTTATTTAACAAATGTTACACAACTTAATTCAAGTTCGTCACAAATACACCTTGCTGAAATCCTTTTAGGATTTCATTTGGCCACTTGGGGTCAGCAAGTGGCCAAATTTCCATGTTTCCAAGGCATTGAGTGGTGAGTTATTAATCATTACCATGCATGTAGTTATGGTTCAGTAGGACACCTACTACTGTACCTGCCAGTATTGGTATTGTCATGGAGAGGTGTGGTAACATGGAAACACCCAGAGGAGTAGATTATTTAATAAACAACAGGAGGAGGTTATATTGATTATGATTATAAGAACATATTACAATAAACAAGAAATAATATTGATAAGCTAAAAAGCTGACAACTCCAGAGTCTGTGATCATTCAGGGGGGATTTGTCACTCACAGTCGTGCTGGGCTATGATGCTGGTAAAATGTGAAAATAAGCAAAATAGTGAAGAAGGACCAAAAAGACTCTGGTTGTTAGAAAATGAAAGAGTGAGCAATGTGTTTCACGTCTGCTTCATCAGAGAACCAGGACTAAAGCCCCACATCACTGTGCAGTGAGACACGTTACACACAATCTAACATCATAGAAATGCAACCTGTTATACAGAAGTGTCTATATTAAACCAAGTGTGTATTCACGTCTTTATCATCCCATCTGGAATGATGGCACTGGTTGGTCACTGTCTGAGGTGCAGCGTGTCCATCTGCTGTCTGAGAGAAGACACCTGTGATTTGTTCTGAACTTTGAACAAATCACACCTCTGGAGTTTCTGATGTGCATCTTTAAATATGTTTTATATGCTGTTGTATCTTTACTCTTCTAAGAAAACCATAATACAATATTCTGAATGTTATTTCATGCTCTTTTGGTAGAAGTAGTGTATTTAGGCCAGAGGAGGGGTCGTGCACAGACTGAGAAGCTCTAATCATTTTGTATATAGCAGGGACATTGGTAATTTGACAGTGATCATGTTAAATGTGTAGCTTTTAGCATTTTGGACAAAACACAGAAAAGCTCTGTATGTTGGTGCTTGTTACAAAACCATAAGTCCCATTAAACGCATTAGCTCATGCTGTGTTGAAGCGGCTCATTGTGAGCTCAGCAGCAGTGTAGCTTTAAGGAGGAGGTGGGCAGCGCTCCGATGACGCAGGAATAAGCCTGAAAAGATGCTTCAAAACTCCAAGCCGGAGGCAGCGCGTGTGGTGGGCTGCTGGCTGAGCCGGAACGATCTCCGAGCCTGGCAGGATCCACTGCTGACAGAATATTCAGAGCAGGTTCGGGAGCCTTCGGAGAAACTCTCAATGCAGAGTAAAACACACACACTTAGACAGCTAGGCTTCTCTAAAACACAAGTCCACTTCTTTGACATTAAGCCGTTTAGTCACGGCGGAGGGTTTTCTGTGTGCGGCTCTATGTGCGCTGCCAAGTGGAGCCAACTTGGAGAAAGAAACATCTGAACAGTGGCTGCTGTTTATCTCAAGCGCGACTCATCATGCCACATTTCACCACACTGTGTGTGTACTTTTTGATCGTCCTCAGCCCAGTCATGACAAGCCCCATCACCGAGGACATAGACGTTTTGGTATTTTTGCCACAAAATAACTCCTACCTTTTTTCACACGCTAGAGTCGCACCGGCGATCCTTTACGCGCAGCGCAGGCTGAAGACAGACGGGGGACAGTACTCCGGGCTCCGCTTCAACATCCAGTTTGAGAACTCCGACTGTGTCAATGATGCTCTGTTTTCGTTAGTGGACAGGTCGTGCGGGCAGAAGCCGGATCTGATTCTGGGTCCAGTGTGCGAGTATGAGGCTGCGGCGGTGGTGAGGCTGGCGTCCCACTGGAACATCCCGGTGATCTCAGCAGGTGCCCTGGCCGCAGGCTTCAGCAACAAGAACACCGAATACTCCCACCTGACCCGCATCGCTCCGTCTTATGTGAAGATGGCAGAGACCTTCACCGCGATGTTTGAGCACTTCAGCTGGAAGAGCGCTCTGCTGCTGTACGAGGACGACAAGCAGGAGCGGAACTGTTACTTCACTCTGGAGGGAGTCTATCACCAGATGGCTGACTTTAACATTAAAATACACGCTTTTTCCCAAGAGGAACGTCTGGACGCTGAAGACGTCTTACAAAACATCCATGACACTGAAGGTAATGCAGTTTTTATGATTTATGATTATTTTATTATTTTCAGCTATTTTAAATCCTTTATAAAGTAACGTGAAATCTGTCAAGTTACATGTTTTCATTTCTTTTTATTACTTTTACTACAACTTTTAATCTATGACTGCATTATTGGCTTAGAACTGATTGCCTTCATATTAATAATATCCATACGTAGATGTACGCAAACAAAAAGAAAAGTAAAAGTTCAAGTATTTGCATTAAAAGGTACTTCACGACAAGCAGGAGTACCACTTCACATTCCTCAAATTCTTCGACTCAAGGCGTCAAGAACTCCACCAAGAAAACAACTGATTTTGTTTTGGCACAGTTGCATTCGCTGCTGTTGATGACATGAATGTGTAACTGTGGTCCAGGTATGTTCTGCAACTTTCAAAGCGCAAAGAGGTGACAAAGACTAAGACTAAAGGTCAGTGTTTCTATACAGACCTGCTGTGGAAGTGACTCTACTGATACTGTAGGTGACTGACACTTCATCATTAGAAGGATCTACCTCTGAATGTGAGTCATATTGGCCTCTAAGTAAAAGGAACACAACATAAAATACTCCAGTAAAGAACAAGGACATAAAAACTGCATGCAAAAGTATGCGATTTGTGTAAATGTACAGACGTTGCGTAAATGTACTTCTGTTAGTACACTAACTTACTATAGCTAAATCAACCTGTACCCAGCAGTAGTCATAGATGCTTAACATGTGGTGAGTTTTTATTGACTTGACCAGATGAAGTTCCAAGAAACTAATTGCTCCATTTAAACCTGAGTGAACATTTACTACATATTTATTTATCATTGGAAATAATTGGAAACGTGTTCTTTTATTCATTCACTGTGTAGCTTAAAAAGCTTAAAAGTGTCAAAGCTGTGCTAGCTCAGCATTTTGAAACAAGCTGGAACTCGCAGTTTGACCTTTAACTTGCTCCACATTGTGGTTGCTTCCAGGAACCCCAATTATTTGGGGTTCATGTGTGAAATAAATCACTAAAATATGGGGATTGGCAGTGCTCATTGTAAGATGTGTATTTTTATTCAGTATACTTACATTAATACACGTCCATATGTAGAGTCATTTTGAGTTTTGTATCACGGTGTTGCTGTGCTCCAATGCCTCCACTTCTCGTCACTATCCAGGGAAACACAGATGGAACGTTGCATCAAACACATTAAGATAGTCACATGATTTCACCAACACACTGCTGATGTCTCGCATTAGCTTCACTTGAACTTTTGAATGCATTCTATCAAGAAGAATGTAAGCGATACCCATCACTTACACTGAAATCAGGATGACAAAGGATCTTCAGGACTGGAACAACCACAGGGATTTACGGAAAATGGGAATCAGTTTTTTCGAACGCGGCACTAAGACATTTGGCAACAACAACAATAAAAATCAGAACAGAATCGTTTTCAGTTGACAAATTGATTAAATAAATTACTCCATAAAAGTTCTACTAAACTGACAATACATTAGTGATTAGTAGAAGCTCAGGTTCCCACCTACTCAGTGTCTGTAAAGTCAATGCCTCTTCATCCATCATGGATGTAACAGGAGCTGGCACTAAGGAGAAAACATTTGTGTTTTCATTTGTCCTCACCCAACCAGCAACGTTCATCGCTGACTTACATAACACGTTGCTGGCATGGAACATCACCTCATGTCTGCAGACAGCAGAGATGAGCCACGTGGTGCTAGGTGCATGAAATTGTTTAGAGGACTTTGGACCCGCTAGACAGGAGAGAGCAAACTGAAATGCTGTCTCCCTCTTTAAGCTGTGAGGGAGTAGATCTCTGACAGTCATGTCAGACCTGCTGTCATCCTTCTGCACCATTTTCATCTGTTTGCTCTGAGAATCCCTGACATGGAAAATTTCTCCTCATAAACATATTTAGGGAAAACTGTGACCCAGGCTGTCAGAGCTACTTTTCAAAAACATAAAACTAATTGAGACTAATTCATTTTTAAGACATTTCCCTGTATACAATGTAAAGTCTATTGTATTAATGCAGTGTAGTTCATCTAAATGTGCATCTGCAGTATACACAGTACTGTACTTCACTCTCCTGTTGATTTGGTAGCACTTTTCTCTCTAAACCAAATGAGAATAACTGTATGTCAAGGCTGTTTCCTTACCTCCTGTTGGCTCCAGTCCTCCAGTCATAACAGTTCCTGATTATGTCAGCTCATATAAGAATGGCTGTTGTATAAATTAGCATATATTATACATGTTAATCCCGAAGAGCCACCTGATGGCTGGAAATTAGTATTCTCAGCATGTCAGGTGCTTAACTGGGAGGTTTGAACGGTTTCAGCAGTGATTTCACAGCTTTTAAGCACAAGTGAACAGCGTTAGACAGGAGAAGCAGGTCATTAGCTTGCTTCAGCACATGATATATTGCATTTATGCTTAGCTTACATATTGTACAGGTGCTTTAAATGAAAGATTTCATATTTGCCAATGCTGTTGAACCTCTCGGCCTCAATAACCTCAACAACCAGCAGAAGATTTACAGAAACATAAAATGATGGTTACATTTAAGACCAGAAGAGCACAGAACAATATGCAAATACAGGGAATGATAGAAATTGTGCACAAGCCTAATGCAACTCAAGAGGATGTTTTAATTCCACGATGTCCTCGGCCTGACACCGAGAGTGTCCTTCAGCAGCACAGTCTTATTACACACTGTACTGTCATCTCTACTGAAGACATCCACAATCTGCACATGTATACATTGTTTTCTACTTATTTAAACATCTGTTTATTTCTCTGGGATGTTGTGTACCTCTACTGTATACTGGACTCCCAAGCTTTTCCTTATAAGGCGCAGCAGCAGCTCTGAACTCATCTGATTACAGATCCACAGTTTGGGTTGTGTGTCTGTATACTAATAGTTTGGGTCCATAATAGAAGGTAACAGTTGGTCCTGGCGTTGAGCTTAGCAGGTGTTGGTTTGCTTAATGTTGTGTTGGACAGGGGGCCGGTGTGGGGACAACTGGCCATGATTGACAGGTGTCCGAACACATCGGAGCGTTGCACAGCTCGCTGCGTATGAGTCTGTGTAGCTGCAGATGAATCTACATCACATCAATAGCTATCATCAATATCATTACATGAATGTAATGAAAATAAATATTTATTCATAAACCAGTACACACGCGTGGTGTAAATCATGCATATAACTCCTTGTTTCTATGATGCTGCCCTCAGCTGGGCTGTGGTCTGCAGTGCAGTGTGTCTGCTTCTCCCTGCTCCCCCTGAACTAGACCTGTAGCCTCTTCCCCACCACCACCCCACCACCTACAGGAAGCTGGTGCACACAAAGGAGGAGGACAAGAAATGCACATAATTATTTTCTAATAACAGTCCAACTACAGAAGTGCCCATTATCTTTCTATAGCTGATGTTGACAAGCCATGATTGATGTGATAGGAAGTAATAAAAGCTCAAAGATCACCTTGACTTCAGGATTAATTCTTGTGAAGAGTATTTCACAGCAACATCTTGAGAGTATTTGTTCAAATTTTGCAGAAGCATCTGCTTACTGTAGAGTCGGTGAGGAAATGAAAAGATTTGGTGTCCAAAGGTCAGGGGTCAAGGTCACTGTGACCTCATGTTTGTCCCGTCTTCTCCAGTTCTACAGTATATCTCAGAAATGCCTGGAGGGAATTTCATTACATTTGGCACACACGTCCACTTGGAACCAGGCACAAACTTAAAATGTGTCTGGAGAGACATGCATGTAAACTGCAACATGACTGGCTGAGTCAGACGACTGCAATGTGGTAATTCTAGCTTAATTCATCTGCTAATGCTGAGTTATGAAGATATATCATGAAAGCTATGCTGCAAAATTTGTTCAAAAGTTCAATAGTAAATTTAAAAAATCAATATGCATTATTATCATCTCTAAATAATCTTTAGGAAGCTTATTGTTTGACACAGTTAGCCAACTTACCCGGTGTTGCCAGGACTTCAGTTCTAGTTGGATTATTTTTACGCTGTTACGCTGTGAACAGTTGATTTGACGACCTGATTGCTAGTTCATGGAAGTAAACTGGTATAATTGGTTGATTAAATCTCAGCAGCCTCTGAAGGCAGGAGGACAGATTGGCAGATAACTCCACAGGCTGTGATTGGAGAAGTGTTGCGCCAGAGCATAGTGCTGTGACGCATTACCATCCACTGTGTGTCCCTTAATTAAATTACATGCAAATGAAACCAGTCTGCTACAGAGCAACCCACTTCCACACACACGTCTGCACACATCAGTGATGTGCATTATAACTTGGTATTTTTACACTTTATGCAGATGTCAGTTCTTTTTCTTTTTACCATTTACCTCTACTGTTGTTATACTAATTACCTGGTCAAAGTCCACCATCCACATTTGTGATTCTGTATGTTCACGTCGTGCTGCTCTGCACCATTCAAACAACCATATTGTTTCTTGAAGAAGTAAAGAGGCTTTATTAAAGAGCACCTTTGGATTTTTTTCCAATTCATCGAGCACTTTTGCACTTTTCATGGCTCCACACACTTACACTTGGAAATGCCAACACAGTCATTGCACCAAAAACACTTAGTTTTTATTCTTAACATTCTGCAATTACAATTTGCATGTAATAATTGACTCGTCATTGGGTTAAGTCTACTTTATAAAAACATTTAACACAACAACACTCTCTAGTTTCTCTAGTGTAATGTCCTGGCTTCAACCCACATTGGTTTAGTTCATCTTCGGTCTTTTTATGGAATTCCATCCTGTGGTCTTTACGTTCTAGCTTTGGGATCAGCGTCTGGCAGCGAAACACAGATTTGGAGGAAAAAAAACTTGTGAAAGAGAAATTTAAAACAAATACAGTTTAGCAGTTAACACAGTTCACACCTAATAAAGAGACACAATGAGCGTGCCCTCTCTACCACAGGGTGAGCACTACTGTCAGGCACCACTATCAGACATGTTGGTTCTGTTATTGACTCTGTCATACTGCAACAAACAGCCAGTTCCATTGTACTACCATCTGACAACCACCTAAAGTTTGAGTCCAGTATAAAACAGTTGCCTGTTGCAGTTTATAACCAATCACTTGATGATGAATGATGAATGAAAGTCATATTTGTCATGTGACAAGCATCATTTAAGGTAAACAACATGACATTTCAGCATGTTTATTTAGTGCCTAAATCTAACCCAAAGGTATTGAAAATGACTTACAGTCATGTACAAATTTAATACCCCCTCTATTATTCTGTGATTTCTGTGTAAAAATACAACTTAGTTCATTTATTTAGCGTGATATCACAACAGAAGTCATCTCAAGGCACTTTGCAAATATTACAGAATATAACTCATATAATATATTATATAACTACATGGAATTAGAAAACAAAACAAATTTACTGTAGATATAAAGTTCCCTATTTTTCAGATCATTGTCATGTTAAATGAAGTGTTAGCTGTCAGACACATGTCCTCACATTCGCCTCTAGAATACTCAGGTATACAGGAGTTCATGGTCGACTCAGCGACTGCAAGGTGTCCGGGTCCTGTGGCTGCAAAACAAGCCCACATCATCCCCCCTCCACCACCATGCCTGACAGTGAGTATGAGGTGCTTATGCTGAAAACATGTGTTTGGTTTTTACTAAACATGGCGCTGGGCATTGAGGTCAAACTCTACTTTGGTGTCAGCTGTCCATAGAACATTGTTCCAGAAGTCTCATGGTTCGTTCAGATGCAGTTTTGTGAACCTCAGTCACTCTTTTATCTCCTGTTTAGGCAGTAGAAGATTTCTCCTGGCAACACTTCCAAACAAACTGTACTTGTCCGGTGTTTTTCTAATTGTTTTTCTAAATGTTTTCCACTCGTGAATAATCTTTCCCACTGTAGAACGTTTGACTCCAAATTGTTTGGAAATGGTTTCATAAACCTTTCCAGACTGATTTGCAGCAACAGTTGCTTTTCCAAGACCACTGCTTATGTCTTTCCCTCTTGTCATTGAGTTAATGCACACAAATGCTCCAGACCAGCAAACGTGTGTTTGAGTCGACACACCTGCTGATGATCAGTTAATCAAGGGCTGATGATTGGAAGCACCTGACTGCAGCCTACCCTCTTAAATCTTATGGGAGCAGTAAAGGGGTGTGTTTTCCTTTTGGTTAAATAAATAAAAAAGTTAAATAAATAACGGCACAGTGAAAACAACTCATATATGGCTGAATATGGGCAACGAGGTTGGAGCAGTTACAGAATTACTGATGTCAGTGCCTTCTAAAGCACCCAGAGCAGATGAGTAAGTGACTCTTCTGACTGATCGTCAATTTGCTGAAACTTGATGCAGCTGTCGTTGTATCATACTGTAAATGTGAGCTGAAGTAAAAGAGAGCTTGTTCTAAACACAGTTCCATAAATTCTAAACATATCATACTTGTCTGTAAAGAATGGATCAAACATCCTGTTAATTTTCCTGCTGGCCTGAATGTTTTACACATTGTTATATAAAATCCAGATCCAGATAATTTATCAACTTGCATTTGGATATAAACCAGAATGAGGTGCATGTGTTTTCAGTCACGATAGAGTCCTTTACTAACGATGAAGTTATTACTCAAACTGTCTGTTGTCACTTCTTGCTTCAACTCTAACCTACACACCTTTGTACCTCCTGCAGTTTTGTGCACACAGATTCCTTTTTTTAGAACCACTTTCAGTTTATCCTCCAAACAAAGTTTGGTTTAGTTTAGATAACTCTGGGAACAAGCTGTTTATCAAACTGTCTGATTGTCTTGCTGTTTTCATTCTTTGACTAATCAGGCTCAATTTCAACAGTACATGTTTACCATAAACTGTAGGAATAAAGACATAAATAAAATAGTAAAAGGTAAAAGTCGTAAAAGTATACACCAGGATTATTATTCAAAGTTACATGCTCATCCTCAGTGCCATCTGTTTCTGTCTATTTATCCTTAGCCTCTGTCCACAGGCCTGGCCACAGCAGTGCCTGAAGCTGTGCATTTCTAATTGCATTATAGATAAACGTGCGGTTTAGATGAACAGCATGATTTGATCAAAGCAATTGAGTTTGCTGGACACTTGTACCACAGGAAATACAGATTTTGTGGACAGTCATGGAAAGCTGACATGATTTGGACCAAAATTAACTAATCGTACATTAAGTCATCCAACAACATCCAACATGACCTACTGTAAGTAAAACTGTGTAATATCTTATATATCAGCATATAAAGGAACCACATATATTTACATCAGGGCTGCTGTATATTCATGTGACCATAGCTGACAGTGTGTTGTGTTGGGAAGAATACTTAGTGGGAATCTGATGTGATTTATTTTTCCAGTCGAAGTAAACATCCAATATGGCAGGGTCCCAGTTTTAATTGCACATACACAACAACACGTACACATTGTTGGTGCTGCTATTGTCAGTTATGGAGGTTCAGAAGAGCAAAGTGCAAAGGGGCAGGATGGGGTTGGATGTAAGTGTGGTGGTTCATATGCTCAGTCAGTCACATCCCTGGTGGAATTGCTGTGACACTTCTGAGCTAATCAGGAAGTCATGCTGTTGTCTGCATAGTGTGGATCTGAATACATGTGAACTCTCAACATCAGGCCCAAAGATGAATCCATGCAGTGAAGGACATCATCATTAGGCTGATAAAACACAATAAACACATCAGATAAATATGAGAAAACATTGGAAGTGGCCAAGAGTGCCTCAGCAACAGCAAAAGACCTTGAAGACCATAAAAGACTAAACTAAATGGGATGACCACAGAATTCTGTCCATGTTGAAGAAGAACCCTTTTCAAACATCCAGTTAAATCAAGAACATGCCGTATCAGTGTTAAAGTCTGCAGTCGAGACACTTTATGAATGTAAATACAGACACAAAATATAGAAAGGTCAGATCAGACTTTGCCATACAACACACAGAGACAGTGTTGTGGTATAGACATGCTATACTGAAGTGTACGGACTGTACCTTTAGGATGCCACTTGATTGCAGATTCATAATGACCCAAAACATACAAGCTACCTGAAAGTTTCTGAAGGCAAATATTAAATATTCACAGTTACTGAAGACAAAACTGAAAGACCCACATCTTGAGGGAGGAAACTCAGCATTTGGTCACATCCATGTGTTCCAGACGTCAGGCAGTCATGGACTGTAGGGAAGTATAAAAGGCAAAGTGTGTGTATGAAAATGACTGTAATTTCTGAATGGTTAATGGCACACTTTTGTCAGACCCTTTGAACTAAAGTTGAACATTGACTTCTTTCAAATATTTTAGTTTTTTCACAGACACTATACAGCAGCTGTTTACAACAGATAGTGTAGGAATGACTTGCTCTGATTTATAGATAAATACAGGCTGATTTACAGACATTCCTGCTTTAAACACAATAAATGCTCACATTTGATGGCGATTTAAAAGCGTCTACAGGCTATGGAGTGATTATTTAAATTTGTTTATACACATTTTTCATAAATCTGTCATTGCATTTGCAGTTTGCGTTCCTTGATAAAATCATCAAAGTAGCAACAGATTGACACGGCGCCAGAGTATCAAGCTCAAGCATTAACTGCTGTGGAATTCCAGATATGGCATGTGTGTTACTGACATTCAGATAAGTTTGGGATTTCTTCCATACCATCCTTATGAGGCAAACATGATTGTCTACAGACTAAACATTTTTTTAGCTGACACTGAACTCAACGTCTGCATCCACATCTTACCAGCACCTCATACTTTACTTCTGAAAATCCCCTCATCAGTTTGCTACAGAATTTTGTACCATTAACCACAAAATATTACAACATATAACAACCACTTAGGAGGGAAAATGAAGCACCTCTCTCATGATTGGTCCATTCCTGATGTTAGTCCTCTTGAGACATGCACTCCCATCCTGAGTCTGTATGAAGTCTTTGTGTTTGCAGAGAACTCCCCTTGGGCTTCTGCATAGTTGTAAAGCAATGACTCACTTTTACTGTACGACCACAAATGTCTCAAGGTTAAGCCTGAAAGGGCAAAGGCAGCAATACGTTACTAAGGACAACACTGCCGATAACAACAGTCAGTCAACATGTTCAGCAGTCGTTCACTCAGTTTGGCTGTATCATGTATGTATGTCAATGCCTGGCTCATCCAGCTGAGGCACATTCATTTTAGAAGGACCTTGCTCCTACCTTACTCTTTTTCCTTTACCTCTCTGACAGACGCCTTCAACAACATATACCCTTGTTTTCGGAGTAGTGGCATTACAAATTTGTACAACAGCTCCCTATTTGCATATGGTCTAGATTTTCAGCCAACATAGAGCACTTGAAATACACTGTGGGTACTCAGTAAGTGCACCATGTGCTGCCCCATTCCTCAGTTAATTTGTAACTTGCATCAATGCCCCAGCAAAAAGGAAAATCCAGAAGTTTTGAAATGTTGCTGGCTGCGAGCGCTGCCCTGTGGAATGGCTCGCAGAGCATACACAGGGCCAGTAGTGTGTGTAGAGCCCAGTGTAATTAAAGGGTGCTATAGTGCTGGCAGGACTGAGGTGAAGTTTGTCCCACTGACTCAAGGGATATTTCAGGAGGTGAGTTTAAGTGACAGAGTCGTGAGGAATGTTCCAGCAAGACTCTGAATCTTCCTTATTAACGGGGATGGTGGGTTTGCTGTGTTTTCAATTGCGACCCTTGTTTGTGCAGCAACTTGTTTGTTGGTTTATTTATTTTAATCACCAGGACTAAAGGAAAAGTTTATCAAACTAGTGAAAGAATTTTTACATTTGACTTTTTTTCACACATTTGCTTTGCTCACTGCATTTCTGCAGAATTAATTAAAGATCACTGGTAACACAGTTGGCAGTGTGTACTTGGTGTGTGTACCATTTACTTCTGGAAGCGATGGTCACTTGCAAACCTGTGGCTAAATAAAGAGAATTCTAATTATGAAGGGTATTAGAGCTGGAACTCCTTCTCCATCACTGTCACTTACTCACTGCAGCGTTCCTGCAGTGTTCAGCTAAAGCCATGAATTTGAGCGGCACAATTCCCCAGAGCTTCATTGGACTGTGATCAACCCATGTTGCAGACAGACAGACATCAAACTGTAAATGCATAGAAATAATACAGGTTTCTACAACTTTAAGACAAACCAGTTTTTCCATCTTTATTCTCTGTTTACTTATTTATTTAGGTAAATATGCACCCCTAATAATTAATGTCATCAGCTAATCTTGATTGATTGGTATTACAGATCATACTGCACAAAATCTAGTTCTCAGTAAGGTGGGTAGTGAAAAGCAGCAGTTCAGGAACTTCAAAAGGTGCAGTGAGGTTATTGAGTGACTCATTAGTTAATCAATCATATCTGTTCTGTCAAAAACAGTAGAGGACTGACAAGAAAGAACATGTGTCAAATTATTACATTATTACCTTCTGCCCTCGAGAAGCACTTCAAGCGCACCGCACCAATTATATTTTACGCAACTTTCTTTGCACTTAAAATGCACTTTCATATTTAAAAAAAAAAAAGAAAAATTGCACTCATATCTCATTAAATGAACACGCTTCCCCTGCTAGTACTTTGCTTTGCTTTAGTTTCTCTCCTTGACTTAGAGTTTTGCTTGTTTTGTACCTCACTTGTAAGTCGCTTTGGATAAAAGCGTCTGCCAAATGACTAAATGTAAATGTCACTTTATTTCGTGAAACACTCCCACACAATCTCTGCGTTTTGCTCATCTGTTGCACTTTAATTCTACAACCAGATGATGTGTGATCACAAAAATTACACCATTCCAATTGAATTTTGGCACTAAATATGACAGCTTGGCAGAATAAATACATGTAATAATGTGTGATTTTTGCAAGCATCTGTTATTCACAAAAGCAGTGTGCTGTACAGAGCCGTTCATCTGATTAACTGCCATATGAAGGCAGCGGGTATTGGTTCCTTCTGCAGGCTGTAATCAGTGTGATGTGGACTGGAAAATTAGAATTACACACCACAGATCTCCTGGTTAAATTTAGTTCAATCGGCTCCAGACTGTTGCAAATTAACCACAGAAACATCAGTGCTTACTGTATCTGCAAAGCAAACCTGTTGGTTGTGATTAATATGAGAAATAACTGCATCCGTTTCTGTTCCTGCGTCAGACCATCTGTTCCTTCTGATTCTCTCCAACTGATTTCAACTCTAAGCAAAGACAAACCAAGTAAACTCTTAAGATGGAGAGTCTCGTGAGATGCAGACTGCGTGGCATTACTGTACATTTTTACGTGTGATCCACTGCCAGATATGAGAATTAACACTGATAAAAGATTCACCTTAACAATTATCTATTCTGGTTAACTTGCTGCTAGCATTAGCATACTGGAGTTCCCTCCATGCATGAAAAAAAAAGATCCAGTACAACACTGTGTGATGTGTCAATACATTGCATTGTTAAATTAAGCAATCTCTGTTGTGTTTTGGTTAGCCAAGACCCCGGATCCCTACTGATGACAATTTATGTTTGTTTTACTTTATGGTAGGGTTTTGCAGCTTTGAGATGTCCAAAAATGGCTGCAATGAACTTTTCCTCTAGGTTCACTTTAGATAAACAGCTGATTGCAACAATGCTTCATGCTAGACAAATAAACATGTCATGAGTCGTACTTGCTCCCTGTGCTGGTCACGATCGGACTGACCCTCGTTACGGTGCAGAAAAAGTTGGTTGTGTCATTTTTCTGGTGTTCTTGTACTGCCTCTGATGGAAATGTTCCAATGGTCTTTTTCACACCTAATGAAAGTCTGTCTGAGTGTGCTGCTACTGATTGAAATGCTGATTAACTTAAACTGAAAAATGTCTGCATCACTGATCTAACATGATGCAGAGAAGTTTGATTACTCCAATCTGAAAATCACAAAAACTGTTGAGTAAGAAATGCTAGTAAGAAGCCCAATATATTGATAGGTGTTTGGGTAATTTTCATGTTTGTTTGTTTGTTTGTTTGTTTTTGTTGTTGTGTGTGTGTGTCTATGTCATTGTGCTGTTGCAGAGCTGTATTCTAGGGCGGTCATAATCTTTTTTAGAGAACCCTTTAAATCCACTGTGCCAAGTGTAAGGTGAAGACTACAGCTCCAACATTTGCCACTATATTCCTGAAGACTCACTAGGAGGAACATTCCAGACTCTGCTTTTTCTTCACTGAAGGACATAGGCAGATGGAACTTTGTGTACTGAAGGGACCTAATTAAAACAGGTATTTGCCTCAGTGTAGCAATCAGTTTTACAAACCCTAACAAAATTGAGTGATTGAGCGTCATGGAGAGAAACTCCACAGTTCCACCGCATAGCTTTTTACTGCTGCCCGACCTCCTGCTGGTGTACTACAGCCAACAATAGGACTTCATGTGCCTCTGTAGGTGCAACTGTTGATTTTCAAAGTTTAGCAAACAAAGGTTGTGGATCACCCCTGAAAATATAAGATCAGACTTGAGCTACAACAATTGAAATTGTTAAGTCCCAGGCAATACCATGTAATTTGGCTGTTGCTTATTGAAATGCTCAAATGTTCGAAGATGAACAACTAGAGACAGTTGATCAGTATGAACCATAAATTCCTTATATACCTGATACCCAAGTTTGTTTTCAAACTTAGTTATATGTTCAGTGAGAAATTGAATCAGTTTACTATAGTGACAACTGTGTTGTTCATTAGCCTTGAAACAATAGACATTGTTTTGCTATATAAGATTTTCTGTCTCTGTCAGTGGGCAGTCACTCTGAGTAAATGTGCAGTTGATGTAATGGATGTGAAGTAGTAGAGCTTTAGTAGAGCTTCAGCTTGTTGCATATGTCCATATGCTATAGAATCTTGGAACTCACCACACCTTTGCAATCAAACAGCTTGTTCAGTCAGTACAGCAGAGCAAATGGCTCGCTCATAATTACACATGTAGGTGAACACAGTAACAGATGAAATCTGGACAGCAGTGTCAGCTCTGGCAAGAGCATACAAGAGAGAAAGAGAGAGAGAATGAGGGAGAGGCATGATGGTGATTAATTCTGATCTACTGTTCTCTCATCATATTTGCATTGTAGTATTTGCATTTGAAACTATAAGAAGAGTAAAACATACACAAAACAGTAAAACTGCTGAAAAACGTTGGAAAGAACGCACAGGGCTAATGTGCTTCAGTAATGCCCCGTCTCTTTTAACAGCGAGAATGCCAAGTTCAAATTGAACAGTCTGGTTTGAATTTGAATTGTGTGTGGTTGTAGTGGGCGTATGTCATTGGTCATGTGTAATCAAAGTGAACAGAGTATGGTTGCACTCAATGTCACTGAGCTGGCACAGCACATCTGGCTGTAGATTTATCATTTCTGCCATGAAATGTTGCAGAAATGTCAGAAACCTATTTACAGAGGCTGGGTGGTTAGACATTATAGCCCAGACCGTCATTTTACATATACTCGAATGTATTATGACTAAGTGTTATCATCCATGTCCCTGCATCTGTTCATTCCCAGGTTTTTCAGTTCAAATATGAAGATGTAGCTTTTTCTGACATACATTAAAACAGATTTTAAATTGGCTCCAGTTCTGCAGTTCAATTGGAGCATTTTGAAAAAAAAAATCTAGTAAGGGTAACAATCCATCCAATAATGTCTGTATAGAATATGAGCACATAAAACTAGTGTACATACAACACACTGCAGACAGCAGAAATACTCACATTGCATATGTTCATTAGACATCTGTGATCTGGATCAATCCAAACTGACCAGAGGGCTTTCAAGTGACACGCTGCTGCCGTGACACCCCACCTGTGTGTTTTTCCTGTTGTTAGAGGAAGGAGCCCAGGTTGAAGACATGCACTGTTTAAAGCTACACATGCTGCATAGTAAAAACAGCTTAATGATGAACAAGTGCATCTAAACTTAAGCAGGCTGAAAAATATGTGGATTTATTTAGGCTTGCTGTAGCCATGACACTAGACATTTTGCATGTGGACCTCTCTGACTAATTTCAGTATGTATGCTATAGAAAAATAATCTCTCAACCATAACTCCTAAATTTATAGAACTAAACATAATCTGGTTGCAGATTAGAAAACTGATTTGTGATTGCAGTTTAGATTTACAGAAGTATAATTTTTTGGAGACAGGAGGTGAGGGACTTCTAAGCTTGGCTAGTAATGCGCCTCACTTCATACAAGTATATACAATACATGTATATGCAGCATCATCAGGAGCATACACCAATAATGTGTGAAACCTGAAAAAGTAAACTTTGTTTGCCAATTTGAAATCTTTTTTGAACTCTACCACTATAGAACCACTATACTTCCATAGTATAGTGGTATAGTGGTCCATAGTTCTTGAATTTTGTTTGGACTGAATAAATACAAGAAATACAAACCCAAGGCAACTCATAAAATACCATAAACATATTCTCATCTAATCACTTTAATGAAAAAAAATACAATAAGCAAAACTCTTGTCTGGGTAGAAATGTGGGAATCTTCACAGTAAGCAACTTCACTTCCTGACAAAAGTCTTCTTCTTGATAACGGAATTCCTTTGTCTCTTCCTTTGACCTCTTGTCAGTGTAGGTGGTGCAGATAATGCTTTGTTTGAACAGTGAACAGTACAGTATTTACATTGTGATTAATGGACCATGATTATACAGAAACCAACAGCTTTGACAATGAAATGATAACAACAGAGTAGTAATAGTATATTATTCACAGATAACATTGTATGCAAAATAAACATGGCCAGTGCAGACCAATGACAATTACACTGCAATGCACTAAAGGCCTAATTTACTAAGGTTTGCATAAAGCATGTGCAAACTTGAAAACCAGGAAAAAACAGCACAAGCTGATTTTCTAAGGATGCGTACTGAGGACTGCATCTTTGAAATGGAGCACAAGGTGGATTTTGTACCTTTGCCTTCATAATTATGTGATTGTGCAAAAAACTGGGAGGAGAACATACAAGCACACAATGTGATTTATCAAGCCAGAAAGCGATTTGTAGTGGCTGAGATTGTATCTGAATTTAATACTTTTAAAAGGCAGTTGCAACCTGGTTGTGTACAGATGACGATGTAAGATGGATGAAGGAGCCGGATGGAAAAAAGAAATCAAAGACTGCATCCAAAATAACTAACCACTTGTGTTAATTTATTTGCAATGATTAGAAAAATTACAATTTTTGAGTTATAGGCTGTTTTATAATGGGCCATATTTATAATATTGTATAAATTTGGCTCTTAGTAGTTATGCTCATCACATGCTGACAAACATACAGCTCAGCTTCTTCAGATGTCTATAATGTAAATTCTGTAATTATTATTTTAAAGATCTTACAAATACTGACATTATTAAGATGTGTATTTTATAGCATTTGTGCAAACTGCTGACTAAAATGACCATAAGTGCATTTGTCATTTTCTTTCAGTGGTGATCATGTGCATGGCAGCAGACAAAATCCGAGAGATCATGCTAGCTGCACACAGACGACGGCTGACCAACAGCAACTGTCTCTTCTTTAATATTGAACTCTTCAATGCCTCATCTTATGGTAAACTTATCAAAAACATTTTACAGTCTTATGCATTAAAGACAACCGCTTGATATTTTACCTACAGTGTGGTCTATACATGTTTAGGCAGTGACTCATTTTCTGTTGTTTTGTCTCTGTGAGAACTCTTTACATCCTGTAAAGGGTTAAAATGTTAGAGTGGTAGTAACTGTGAGTGCACACCAGAGAATTTTTAGAATGTATCTGAAAACTGACCATAACTGTCAAATTAAGAAGGTAAAAATAAAAATGTAATAAAATGGAAGTACTCTACAAAAATAAAATAGAAAGGCCTCATGATTGTACTTATACATCACCACTGTTCAGACCCAACTATAGATGCACTCAGTTGGTAAATCTGACATTGTTCAAATAATATTGTGTGTCCGTTATGCCTGAAAAATAGACTTTGTTCTGTCCCTTTTAAATTGAATTTTAGGCAATGGCTCATGGAAGAGAGGAGATAAGTATGACAATGATGCAAGACAAGCCTATGCGTCTCTGAACACAGTGACGCTGCTCAGGACAGTCAAGCCAGAGTTTGAAAACTTCACCATGGAAATGAAGAGATCAACTGAAAAAACTGGGCTTCATGAATGTGGCGACTGTGGAAGTGTACGTATGTCTGTATTACACTGGAACAAAATAGAATCTCTGAAATATCACTGACTGATGTATAATGATTTTGCAGACTGTGTCTATATGAACAGGGGATTAAATACAATACATAGAATATTCACTGTAGTAAACTGTAATTACAGAATATGGGAAAAGTTCATATAAGTAAAAAATATACAGACAAATATGAAAACAGTGGCCACCATGTTGAACCTGGCTTTAAATTGGGTTCGGTAATTATAGTATACAATGAACACTGATAAAGGTGGCACAATGGTGTAGTGTTTAGCACTGACGCCTCACAGCAAGATGGTCCAGAGGTCAGCCAGGTGCCTTTCTGTGTGGAGTTTGCATGTTCTCCCCATGTTTGTGTGGGTTCTCTCCAGGCACTCCAGCTCCCTCCTACAGTCAAAAGACATATAGTCAGGTTTATTGGTAATTGCCCATAGGTGTGAGTGTGAATGGTTGTCTTTGTCTATATGTGGCCCTGTGATGGACTGGCGACCTGTTCTGGGTGTACCCTGCTTCTCGCAGAAGTACCCAGTGCTCCAGCACACTCGCGACCCCCACGTGGACTAATTGATTCAGAAAATGAATGGATAGATAGTGATAAAATTTTAGTAGCTTTTTTATTAAATCTCCTTATCCAATCTGGAACATTTTAAACCCCCAATCTGTTCTTTTTAAGTTCTGTTTTTAACCTTTTCCCCCCTACAAATATAAATAAACCTAATCAGTGCTCACCTTTTGGTCCATCCATCCATCCATCCATTTTCTGAACTGCTTAGTCCCCGTAGGACAAGTTGCCAGTCTATCGCAGGGCCACATATAGACAAACAACCATTCACACTCTTACATACGGGCTAACCACTGCACCACTGTGCTGACTGCAACACATTGGTGTGTCTGCATATTTAGGCTTTGATCTAAAAATCTGATGAACAACAGAAGATGTAAAATGTTATTCAAAAGTGCAACCTAAATTTTAAAGCAGGTGGCACACTGTGTAAAATTGTCATGAAAACAAAAAGCAATGATTTGCAACACATTTTATTCACATTGGAACATAGAAAACATCAAATATTTAAACTGAGAACACTTTAGGAAAAAAATATTTGATGGCAACAACATGTCTCACAAAATTAGGGAAGAGGCATCAATAGGCTGGAAAACTAAGTTGTACTAACAAGGAAGAGCTGGAAGAACATTTTGCTACTTATCAGATCCATTGGCAACAGGTCAGTAACATGATTGGACACAAAAAGAGAGTCAGAGTTTCTCAGAAGTAAAGATGGACAGAGGTTTGTTAATCTAATGTGATCTTCAGGCCCTCAGACAGCACTGCATTAAAAACAGACATGATTCTGTGATGGACATCACTGCAAGGGCTCAGGAATAGATCCAATTATCACTTTTGGTGAACACAATTCACTGTGTCATCCAAAAAATTAAATCTCTATCCTGCAATGAAGAAGCCGTATATGAACAGGATCCAGAAATGCTGCCATCTTCTCTGAGCCAAAGCAACATGCTGCCTTAGCCAACACTGGTAACTAGCCAGTAACAAGCTTTTCTCCCTTAGTCAAATTTAACATCCTTCCATGGAACTATCAGCTACATAAATGTCATACAGTCTTGGTACTTGCTCTCCTTTGGGAATGTGTGAGCCAGCCTACTCTCTAATCTCCTCTGCCAGTCTCTCCCTGCTAAGCTGCCCTGTATCCTGCTTGCTTGCTTCCTGATTTTTCACTCTGACAAACAAAATCTCCTCTTGTTTCCTTTTTTTTGTCCTTTGAGCTACTTCTACTCTTAGTGGCTGCTACTAGACACTGTAACACTTGTTGTTTCCAGGTGTAACGCCCTTGAGCCAGGCTTGTTTTACACCCTGAAAGAATGTGTAAAGCTGTACCTGAGCATTAAGGACATGTCAGGTCCTAACATATCCATCATCCTGTCATGATGGATAATCCTCCCACACTTCCCTCTAGCTAAGTTTTTTTTATCTATCCAACTCATCCACTGGGCCTGCTTTGCCTGAGAGACCACTCTGGCACATCTACCTCTGAATCTCCTCTACAACCAGCATCCTCCTCTCAGCTGCTGTTGTTTTCCTCCAAGTAGGCTGTAATGTGTGTAGACCAAACCCTTCGCATCCATGCTATACCTGCCCTACAATGTCCCTGTGTCATTGTAGGGTCGCATGTCTACAAGTGCTGAACCTGCAAAACTCACATGTGTATGTCAGCAGTGATTACTACAGACACTGTCCACACATCAGCAGTTGATCCTATGTGCAGATCACCACAGTTAACATGTTCAGGCCCTAAATCTGGGGTATGAATACATTTTTCTATGTGCAGGCCTTCTTTTGTGTCTGTATTAGTGATAACAGCACTTGGCAAAAGTTAAACGGGAAAGGATCGATGAATTGTGACACAACGGTTGAAGTGAGCAACATGTCAGGTAGTCAAGCTATGTATGAATGACAATTTTAAAAATAAACTCAGTTGTGTACATGACCTGGTAAGGCCTTCTTCAAATAGCCATTTCTTCTATATTATATTCGTTCCAGGGCGGAACGCCCTTTCGCCTCACAGAAAGAAGGTCCTGGGTTCGATTCCCGGGGTCGGCCAGGGTCTTTCTGTGGAGTTTGCATGTTCTCCCCATGTTTGCGTGGGTTCTCTCTGGGCACTCTGGCTTCCTCCCACAGTCCAAAGACATGCAGTCAGGTTAACTGGGGACTCTAAATTGCCCGTAGGTGTGAGTGAGAGTGTGAATGGTTGGTTGTTTGTCTATATGTGGCCCTGCGATGGACTGGCGACCTGTCCAGGGTGTACCCTGCCTCTCACCCGTAAGCTGGCTGGGATAGGCTCCAGCACTCCCGTGACCCCTGCGGGGACTAAGCAGTATAGAAGATGAATGAATGAATGAATATTCGTTCCATTTCAGGTCAACATGTTTGCTGAGGGATTCCATGATGCCATGTTGCTGTATGCCATCGCCTTGCATGAAGCCATGAGAAATGGCTATAATAAGAAGAATGGAACGGAGATTACCTTGCACATGTGGAACAGAACCTTTGAAGGTAAACACGCTGCTCACACTGTTCAGTGATTACTTCCAAACAACTACAATCAATCGTACTAGTGTGAATTATTATTATCCTATTCAATAATACGCTGTTGGACTATCATCAAAGGAGCAGGTAAATTGCTCCAGTTGCCCAGGCTGCTGATGTCACAGACCTAAACTAATGCTTATAATTAACTAATGGTGATAATGATATTTTCAAAAATTTTGTAGACCAAGCAGATCATCTGTTAATAAAGACAATGGACAGCAGATAAATCCACACTGAATTGTTAGTTATTTAGGACTGATTCTGAACCACTGCAACACAAATGGGAAGATCACTGACAAAGACACACAAATAAACTGCAAATTATCAAAATTGTTCCAGCTTTAGCAAAAAACTCAATTATGCACATTAAAAGCTTACTGAGCAATAAAGCCAACCAATACGTATTTATCTATCTCTCTATATATCTATCTGTGACACATCAAGTGTAAAAAAGCTGCAGTTCCTGTAAGACAAACATATGCACAAACTCTAAATGAATCTAACTGGAGGGATATGGCTCGTCTGGAGTCCTTACCGCTGCTGATAGCTGCTTTATACAATCGGCAGCGTATGTTGATGTTGACTTTTGAGGGGATTTCTGTATGCATGCTTGGATTTTCTTCTTCTGGGTTATTTTCATCTAGTGTGACCTTGTGACTGAGGTCTTCAGTGTTGCATTGATAAATTGACACAAAGAAAATCACAAAATTGCAAATTTAGGTGTATTGGATAAATGTACAAACATTGAGCTGTTTATACTGAGCTAATTAAATTAAATGAAAGAATTACTCATTTTCAACTTAAAATGCAACTTTTAATGACTGCTCAGTCTCAACATTACAACATCAGTCACCCCCATGAAAAGAATCTCTCATAAGAGCACACATTTTCAAATCAGGTATTGTCTCAAGCACACCTGGTGCAACTAATCATCAGCATCAGGTGTCCTGATGCAACAGGTCAAATACCTGAACTGGCGAGTCAGGAATGCTGCCAGAAGCTGGTGTCTGGTTACGTTTGTAGCAGGTCATGACATCAAATGGATGCTCCATTAAGTACTTAAGACTGTTGAATATGAGAACAATGATGTCATTGGTCAGTGTTATCGTGGTGGATGGACATCTTTGGATAGTGTGCCTTATCCATACTGGAAGGTGTGGAGGTGATGGGGAGGATGTGGAATGTGAGTAGGGTGATAGTACTGTAGGTCTGACAGGAAAAAAGCTGAATTACAATGAAACTTCCCCACAAAGATTTAATTTGCTCTTTCATAATATTTTTACTTCTGTATTTTTTTTGTATTCTGTTATCTTCCTTTCAAATATCAAACTACATGATCAGCTTGCTGTGTTTTTAGCTCATATGTATCATGTCACTGGGTTATATTCTCAGCAGTAAAATATGAATGTGATGAAAAGTGGCATTCTAATTGTTTTCATGATGGTGAATAGGAATCGCTGGCCAGGTATCCATGGATGTCAATGGTGACAGATACGGTGATTTCTCCTTGATGGCTATGACCAATGTTGAGGCAGGAACGTATGAGGTAAGACGCAATATTGCACTAACGTAAACCATGCCCAAAGCTAAAATCTTCCCTTACAGGCAGTAGATGCTCTACTTATTGAAACTGAACTGGGTGATTCAATTACAGGTGGTGGCCAACTACTTTGGTGTAAATGGAACTTTCCAGCTGCTGCCTGCCTTCAACACTGAGCGTTTCACTCTGAGAGGGCGACATAAACCACCCACAGAGATGTCAGAGAAATCATGTAAATATTTGATACTGTTCACTTCTACATATAATCGACATTATTTATGATTATTATGATTTTTTTAATCAATGACTAATTCCAAACAGGTGGTCTAGGAGTATCAGCTTTAACTGGAGTCATAGTGGGAGCTGTTCTGGGAACTGCTATGCTTATAGCATTCTACTTTTTCAGGTAACGACAGTGGATATTCATCTTGGGGGATTTTGTGGGATGGGATGCAGTGACAGTGTAGACAACAGAATAACGATACAAAAGTACTACAAAACTTAAATAATCATTAAACAGTTAGTGAGGCCAATTCTTCTGTTTGGTGCCATTAAACGATTGCAAAAGAAGATGATATATCTTGACAGAAAAAAACTAAATGGTAAAAAGTGACAGAAAGGTTGCATTTTGATTTGATTTGTGTTAATTTGCTCCATGTGGACCTGTTATTTTTTTTAGTTGATGGTCTTCTCTGTATCTGAAATTGAAATTGCTTTTATGTAATTCATTGTTTTGCAGAAAAAACTACAGGATTACCATTGAGCGCCGCACACACAGTGAAGAGAGTAACACCAGGAAGCACCGTCAGTTACGAGAGGACTCCATCAGATCAAACTTCTCAGCAGCATAATAGGGGGCAGCGGCAGTCCCTTCAGCGAGAAT
>OMLM01018784.1:62012-91481 GCA_900302695.1 Helostoma temminkii | reverse complement strand
GAATAGTCTTTAGTTTTTATTATTCTCCAGCTTTAATCATTGTATTGATGTTAGATTCTGGTTTTCTGCAGCTCCTCTAGCGATTTTTGAGTCACCTTCACTGCTGTTGACATAAAGTTCAATTACAAAGTCTCACGTTCAGCTTGATGTCCATTAAAGGATTCTTCTACTGCTGGGTTTTATTATGTATGCATGGCTCTGTGTGGCGGTGGATTCTCACTCACATTCAGGTGATTACATGCCGGCTCTCACTGAATGAATGGATGTGTGCAAAGTGTGTGTGTTCCTGCATGCAGCCGCTGCAGTGTCCTACTGTCACAGTAGCTGTGACTGATTGTGTGTGTGTGAGAGAGAGAGAGACACAGTGAGGGACAGTATGTAAGTGTGTTGTATAAGTGAGGTGTGTATGCAGCTGCTGTTCAGGTATGTGGCTTTCACGCTACCCGTCTCTGAGATTTGAATATTATGAAGCAGACACTGAAACATGGCCCCCAGCCAGTTCACAATACACATTACACACTCTGCTCCTCTTTGAAATGGGAACAACCACATACTGTGTGTCAGGAATGCACTGAGCTTATTTAGTCTTCAGGCTATCTGGGACATTGCGGGAGTGTTTTATGCATTACAAACCTCACTAGGGTTTTAACTGTGGGGGGAGATTGTGCAGCAGGGTGTCCTGGTGGTTAAGAGGAGCATCCAGGGACCAGAAACTTGCCAGTTGCTCCCAGTGAAAGTCTTCCAGCTCTTCCATACCTGCTGCAGTTATATCGCTCACATACTGGCTGCAAGATAAAGACACAGAGATACTTAATGAGATGTTCTAATAATGATAATAATAAAGGGACAGGTGCTGTAAGAGAAGGAGCTGGTAGAATGATCAGGTAAGTAGTCGTCCGGTCAACAGGTGGCAGAGAACATCTACAGAGGAGACAGAGGGGAAAAGGAATATGTTGCTGGACAGTGCAGGTAAAAATGAACTGGAATCGTTTGGGGTTAGAGTCGAGGTCTTTCTGGGAAACGACGTCACTGGTGATGATTCCAAGATGGCAGCCTCCACAGCCAGCGTCCTCCATGTGGCCTCCTTTATCCACAAATCTTAGTCCACAATCCACTATCCAATTTCAGAGTCACATGTTTGTGGGTGACATGTTAAAGTGCTGCAGCTACCGGCTTAGTTACAGCACATTTTTGTTTAAAAGTAGACATGGTTATTTTAGTGCTGATTAGGTTTCATTGCCCAAGGCAACAGCAAAGCCACGATTTAAACTGACTCTTTAATTTGTACGGACATCTTTTTCAGTTCAAGGCTGATTCTGGAGAAGCTGGGGTTTTGTAGATAAGATTTTTTATTTAGTTTTTATCTCACAGGAGCCATTGTGTTGGACTGATTCTGGCCATTTTGTAACTAAATTAAGTTTATAATGTTGACTTTTAATGGAAATCTTTTAAGTCAGTCTTTAACTGAAGCTACAGTCTGTTAATCACACTGCACTGACATTATTCCTCAATGTTCTGTTCGTTGGTCTCCGGTACAGAGTAGCAGTTAATTTGCTTTAAGCAGCCAGCAGTGATTGACATATCTGTCCCCTCAGTGTCATTTAGAGCAGATACAACATCTGTGGTAAAAGTCACACTTCATTTAGTTTTGTCAACCAAAGCAATGTGTTGATTTCTGAAAGACTTCTTCTACAGCTGTGCCCAAAATAACTCTATTTACTAGTTATGTACCTCTGCCATTATATTGTGCAGATCTGAGTGTATTATGTATGCACCATGCTGTGCTCTCTATATTAAGTCATAATTAAGTACACTAACAGTAAACAATACAGTCCATTAACAGCACATCTAAATACCAACCATTTTCAGTCGACGCACAGCCTGTAAACGTTAGATCAGTTTCATCTACGCTTGGTTTTCCCAGTCAGGAAGAAGCTGGTGCTAAACAAACACAGTCTGAAAGACTGAAGCACGAAGCAGCAAATGAGCAGGCAGTGACAGAAAGAGTATGAGGTGAATGCAGTGAAGGTAGAGCCAACCACGACAGATGTTTCTCTCATTTCAGCTCAGAGCTCCAACCAAGCGTCTGGCAACGTTAACGTCGGTAGAGTCTCAGTATCCGTGTCTGTTCGTGTTTCACTATCCTTCTGAGAGCCATTTGAGTTTTATGTAAAGCAACAGAGCACACCAGATTAGCAAAGTGGGGTCGTGGGTGCCAGTCGAATTCTTCCCTTCGTTCGATTACGGTGGGAGCTCGGCTTCAGGGTTAAAGTAATAATCCATTACATTTGCATGTAAATTAATCAGTTGTGTAATTTTTGATCTCTGACATAATAGCAGTTGATCCTGTGCCCTTCACAGCAGCACAGTGTTTTCTAAACACCGCAGGTCTGTAATTTACTCTTTTTTTCTGTACTGAGTCTTGGTGGTGCTTTGTGTGTGTGTGTGTGTGTGTGTGTGTGTGTGTGTGTGTGCAAATGAAAATTAGATACTGTGATTATAGGACCACAAAATTGAAAGTTTGCATTGTGGAAATATTGTTAAGATCTGATTAGAAGAGAAACATTGTGAGCCTGTAAAACAAATTGATGTTATCAAATATCTAATAAAGGTACAGATTTTTTTTATCCTTGTTTTCCTTCCTGAGACCTACTCGACTAGAGAGGCTTCTTTTAACAGGCCCTTTTTACTCACCCCAACCGGTTGAGGCAGATGCCCCCCAACCTGAGCCTCTCTAAAATAACTTTGTAATGTTGTGACCTTAATATGTTCTGAGCCTTGAGATGACTCTGTTGTGATTTAGCTCTATATAAATAAAACTGAATTGAAAACAATGCAATAGGTTTGAGTCATTTTTTACGTTTGATTTGTTTCTGTGATGAATTTTGCAACAATGACCCTCATGCTGGTGTGACACCTTTTATACAGAACATGACTTGAATGGACAGTGGAGCAGGGGCTTCTGTCTGCAGTGAGCTGGAGCCGCACAGGAGAACTGCATCCTGATATGAAGTCCCTCTGTAATCCAGCACTGTTGTGCATCCTAACAGCCACAGAGCAGCACAGACAATCAACATGAAGTGAAATTCTCTTCAGTAAAGAAACACAAGTTTCTTCAGATTTAACTGTGTTTCAAGAAAACGCTGTATTTCATATGAACACTGCTTTATGATTTTATGCTGAGTCTGTCATGACACTCTGCTTCCTCTGCTGGCAGCAAAACTTCTGCATTTCCAACACTGAAACATTGGTTCTCAGCCAGATGGCGTCTGTTATATTCACAGAACTAAGTTGCCTCTCAAAAACTGAAAATTTGCCACGTTATCTTCAGCACCCCCCGATCTTTGGGCCCTGGTGTCAAGAGTAACGAGGAATTATGTGCTCCCATCAGTTACAAGAGCCGTCGTTATCACTGAGTTAAGTGTTGTATTGATACAGTTGGCTGCTGACCGTGCAGAGTTCAGTAGCTCATTCCACCATTGTGGGACCACACTGCTGAAGAGCTTTACAATGGATTTTTGTTTTGTAATGGAACCACCAGACGCTTCATTCATTGGCAGAGCACAGTGGGCAGCAGGGATGTAGATCTGAATGAGGAGTTGAGGTAGACAGGTGCAGGTGAGTCGACCACTCTGTAGTCAGAGCTTTGAACCTGATGCAGCAGCTACAGGAAACTTTAATTTTATATTGTCTTTACTTTTATTATTATTATTATTATCCTAAATTATGGAATAGTTTACCTCTGGATGTTAGAGCAGCACCAGACCTGGTAGCTTTTGAATCATAGCTAAAAACACATTTATTTTCATTAGCTTATAATGCATAGTGGTAGTCTGATACTGTCTTTTAATCATTGTTTTGATGTCTTCTGTGTTTTAATTTGTGTGATTCTCCTTTTATTTATTTTACTTATTTATTTTGTTTTATGTGAAGTACTTTGGTCAACAAGATGTTGTTTTTTTAAGTGCTATATAAATAAACTTGATTTGATTTGATTATTGTGTAAGTGTGGAATTCATCATCAATTCATTAATGATGATTTAGTGATGACTGAACTATAAGTGAAGTATCAACAGAAAGTAAGAGGTTTGTCCAGACCAATGTTTTAAAGATCCAATATCCTGGCATTACTGTTGGACAACGTCTAGCAGCTGCACTGAATGTGGACACTTACAGTATTCGGGAAGTGGCAGAGTTTTGGATTCGAAATAAAACAATCAGGGTGATGGAAGTGTAGACTTCCACTGTGTTATATTTTCGTGCTAACAGCTAACATGTAAACATCCCGTTAATGAGCACGTGTTCCTTCAGCAGCCTAATGAAAAACATCTCAACACTGTTTTTCCTTTGAACAACTGGTTTGATGTAACAGCGACGTTATGCATGAACAGAGTTGTGCATGAACGCAGAGCACTGTACATCCTAAAGCTCTACTACGCTTTCACTTCTGCTGTCAGACTTGTTTTTCATTCAGTCTTAATCTTGTATTATTATGCTAATAATACGCAATCAAAAACATTTCAACAGCAAAGCAATTCAACACTGACAGCAATTTTGGCAGCGCTGAGCTTTTGGAAACATTTGGCATGGCTGATTCATGTTTTGAATACCACTGGGCCACAAGCTTTAAGCACCTCTCAGCGCTGACAATGTTCAGGCGGATCGTCAGCTTCACCAAAGACGCTCAGATGAGCGGAAGCTAAGTGATGTTTTTACAGAGAAAAAAAACGAGAGGGCAGAGTTAAATTACAGAGTTCAATTATTAAATCTACAGCAAATGTCACTTATTTTAACATAGACTTTTCTATTTACAGTTCCAGGTTGTAACCACATCAGCTTTTTAAAGCCATACCAATGACTTTGCATCTTTTAAGTGCATGTGCTTTATGTAAACATATCACCATTAAGGAGCCATTATATTATGACCACCCCTTCCTAATATATTATTGGTGCTCTACGTGTCACCAGAACAGCTCCGACCCAAAGAGTTAAGTCCTGTAATTTGTCCAGTGGAGCCGACGCCGATCAGACTTGTTCCATCAGATCCTCCAACACTGTCAGGTCAGACTCTTTTCTCTACACCTGTTCATTTGTCCTGCATTCAACACATCGAGTACGAGAACCAGCTGCCAACCTAACATCTAATATATCCCAGAATTAATGAACATAATCAATGATATTCACTTCAGAGATCACAAACTGTAGCAACATTTTTGGTTTTTCAGTTCCTTTACTCACCATGTGGCAAAGAAAAAAAAGTGTTGCTGGAAAGTTGACAGCTGATGAGTGACGCACGATTTTCATCTGCGTTGATCGTCTGGGTTTCTGAGTTCCCCATAAATGTAGGAAACAGAAACCTTGGTGCCATGGTCCTTAAAAATCAAATTAGCTTGTGAGCTTTTCCCATTAACGTGACTCTATGTCTTAGTTCAGAATCGCTAATTAAATAATTTTGCAAATCTGTTTTTCAACATCATAAGAAAACAAAATACACAAGTTGCCTTTAGTCTGCATATGAAACAATGAGGGTTGTCTGTTAATGTGAACCAGCTGAACTACCTGAAGACAACACTTGATTACAGTTGATTCAATTTCAAAATCCTTAATCATGAGCCCACTGTCCTTCAGTTTGCAAAAATTAGCCCCTGCTACAGCTCTGCAAACAGAGCCAGAGCCTGTAAGGTCACTGATATTATTAGCAACTGGCTGACATTTCGTTGCCATGACAAGAAACTGCAACAGCTGAATCAAACAACAAGTTAGCCAGAGAGCCAACAACAGGAGACAAAGAACACAAGGGGATGCCACAAAATGAAATTCCACTTGTAGGAACATGTGTCCTAACACAGCTGCCATTGCTTGCATGAATCCTACAAGAGCATTGTGCATTTCCTTGCCATTCCCATTCCCAGCCTTCAGATGCCCGTGGACCTTCCCTCCAATCTCTGTCACCTGACCTTTCACACACTCACACACCTGTTCCTAATTCCTCATCATCCCAGCCAGAATCTGAACTAGTCTGTCACACATGGGCTCCAGTCTTCATGAGTGGATGACTGAGTTAGTGATGGTTTTAGTTTTGAAGTTTTCATATTTGGAAGGCAGCTGTAAATTTTATTTGTATATGTTGTCATGGAAACAAGTCCTTAAGGCTTATTAGCTGGATTTTAAGGACAAGTGCTGAGAGGCACTTTTTAACCAATGATAGCCAGGGCCGGACGCATTATGTTTTCAGGATGTCTGTCCGTCCATGCATCTGTACCCAATTCCTGTGAAGGCAATAACTAAGAAACACTTGGAGAGAATTCCTTCAAATTTGGGACAACTGTCAACTTAGACTCAGGGGTCAAGATCACACTAACTTCACGTTCATCCAGTTTATGCTGAAGAATATGTGAAGAATGCTTTAAGACTGTTTTCAGCACAACTGTCACCTAGGACTCAGTGATGAATTGATGACATTTTAGTGGCCAAAGGTCAGAGGTCAAGGTCATGCTGACTTTGCGTTCATCCAATTATGGCCCATGCTTGTGAATGTTATGTGAAAAAAACAGAAGGAATTTGTTCCATTGAAATTTGTGATGAACTGATTAGTTTTTTGTGGCCAGTGGTCAAATGTCGGTGTCACAGTCAAATCATGCTCATCCAATTCTTGTCGATCCAATACGTGTTTGGAGGAATTTGACACAACTATCCACTTAGATGTTTGTGGCCACAAAGTTCACACTCTCAACAGACGTCTATAATGTCAGGCAGTGTCACCACTAGGGGGCACTACAGTCTGCTGGTTTATGTGGTCACCTGGAGTTATCTTACAAGATTGGCACCAAGACAACGTACTAGCCTAGCATGCTAATTAGCATGCTAACACACCTGGACTGATTTGGACCAAACATGGGGCTCATATGCAAAAATTGATGATTGCAATCCACCGCTCCGTCACGTTAATTCTGGGAGATGTGAACCCACAACAGACCAAACCATACACTGGGAACGTGTCAGCGCCATCATGCAAGTCCGACTACGTTGCTAACAGCAAGTACATCTTTAGCCTTAGTCAGTCTCACGCATGTAAAGGATAAATAAAAGACACAAACTACGGCTTTACCTGAAGGTCGCTTCATTTACAAATTTATTTTGTAGGATCTATAAACTGCGTTGTCTGCGCCGTTGTAACTAAGATGTCACTTAAAATCATTGCATTTTTACACTGGTCTCACTGTTTATAAAAAGTACAAGTTGGCTTCCATGTTTGTTTTGACACAAGAATACATGAGATGTCCGTCCTCAAGTTTGATGCTGTCTGCTGCCAGAACATCCAGTCACTGCTGACCAGTTAAGTGTGTTGTCCAGCCATCAGGTGTATAATCAGAGACATCACAGAGTAGAAATCTGTAATCTGTGGTGGAAACAGTCTTTAACCTGTTCATCCATGCATGAAGTCAGATTGTTGTTTGTCTTCACTGCTGTATTTGCCAACCTGCCTGTAAACCTTTGCTGTCGTTGGCCTTTCAGTCACCGTCACTTCACCTGAACCCTTTGTTCGGTTCCTCTTCTTTTCACCACTTGTGACGTTTCCAAACCAAATCCAGCCGATCAGATAATGTGATGAGATTAGAGTCTAATGTCTCAGTCTGTCACAGTACTTAAGATCATTTAAAATAACTTGAACTTGAAGTGTAACTGCCGTCAAGTGCTACTGATGATCAACTCTGAAGGTGAAACGATACACTAAACAATTCAATTTAAACATCTGAGATATTTCATGCTTGTCAGTGATTGGCTACTCATCCTGCTGAGTGTCAGACTGAAGTGTTACTTAAAGCATCAGCTCCTTCAGTCTCATTAAACTCTTCTCCCTCTTTGTCTTTTATTTCGCTCACCCAGTGTGTCCGAGATGTAAAATCTTTCTGCCTCTATTACATCCATCTCACATTTTAACCATCCAAAAAGACAAATTAGTCTCAGTCCACATGCCTGTCTCACCCACCACTTTCTTTTTCACAGCTCATCAAACCCAATCACTCCTGTGGCTTCCAGTTTTGTTAAACAATTACAGAGTTGTGGGGCTGTAAAAACCTCTCCCCCAGATGTTCAGTTCACATGACTAGAGAAAGACAGTGGTGCTAGTGGGGGTGATTGAAAGGCCAGTGTAGACTGGCACCAACTAATTAAAGAAACTCCCAGAATTCACTGTTTTTTGTTGTTTTTCCTTTCCTGGCTGGCTGAGGCAAAGCCATGTGACCCATGAAGAGAATGAAGCAAGTGACCCGCAAAAGACCACAGGAAATAGAGTCTGAGGGAGCGAGATAGGGAAGGTAAGTGAGTGCGAAACTGAAAACGGGAAATTGAAGTAGGGAAGCAGTAAGAAAGGCAGAGAATTAGCAGGACACAATAGTAATAACGTCAGGTCACGCCCTCGTGGGTGGAGATTTGCAGGGAGGGATCAGAAAATGCACTGAAACAAGTAATGACTCTGGTCTGGGCTTTATTACACTGGTCACATGAGGTGATGCGCAACAGCTGACCACCAACTCTCCAACGCTGGCTGAAAACTAGTGTTCATATACTATGAAGTAAGAAAACGAGTAAGGGCAAATAAAGAAGTAAAGATTGATGAGTAAAGCTGCTGTGGTGTCCAGAGTAGGGATGGGAAGATGAACATGCACACGCACAACAAAGCATCTGTTACAGTTTTGTAAAGAAATCACGATTTATCAGTCTGCATCGATGTAGTCTGATATATTTGATTATTAGAAGTTTATACATTTTTTTAGAAATACAACCAATCCAATAATTTCATATTTTGACAGTGTTATTTCACATTTTTTAGACCTACTTTATGTTTACGGCAGAGATTGCAGAGGCAGGTATCATTTAAGATTCTACTTCTTTTGGTGTCAGACTGGTGGCTTTTTTATTTTACCCTTAAACATTTAAAAAACACTGGACAACAACTGTGCAAACAAAGTAGTTTGGTTTGGATTGGGCCCTGCTGGGTTAGGTTTAGGGTCTAAATAAACATTGTCAGGGTGCAAATGCGTTCCTTAACGTGATGTTCATCACATGAAAAACATGATGTTCATTTGTCAGTATTATATAGAATAACAGCAACAGGTCAGTGCCTAGTTGTGCCGCCCTCCACCCCAAAGTTAAGGGTATAAATAGTAATGTTTAAACCATCTTTGTTAAATAGACAGTTTCTGAATCCAAAAAAAAAAATCCAACTGGAACCTCCAGTGAATCCTAACACATAGTTTAATGTGATAACATGTTAGTTTTGGCCATAATTAAAAATAAAGTATAAAGTATTAATAATAAAAAAAGCTGATTATCAACAAAGTGTGAAGAATGTATAGTCTGGGATCCATGAATCTCTGTGCAAAGGTTTAACTTGAATAATCTCACAAAGCATTTCAGGGATTTCTATCTTCTTTAAATCTCTTGCAACAAACTTGTAATTCACTCTTTTTCTCTTTATGTCTCTCTGTGGCTTAAACAATATAACCATCATGACTAGTGTTTGGTGTACCGAGGCGCTTTAAGGGTTGTATAACTGCTTGTATTTGAGGCTGTGTGATAATAAAATGACACTTGTTCGTTATGATTCGACATTACTGCCCCTCCCGGCCTAACACTTAGCCTCTAGCCATGCATGGGCATTCGTAATGAGCCACACTAAGGCAACCGTTTGCTCGCCACAGATAAGTGCCTGGGAATGCACCAGGTCAGTTTTATTTTACTGCCCTTATGCTTTGTCCATCTGACAAATGCAGGAATACATGCATAAACATGCACAGACAGTTACTCGCACATACACTTTTATTACACTTTTTACAGACCTAATTTCATTTCCTAAAGTTTAACTTTAAAACCTAACTGATAAATCTCCTCCTAAATGCTCCTAAAATAAAAAATGATGTCCATCCTATAAGACCCAGGCAAGCAGGGATGACTTTTGTCTGGTTCTCTACTATTACTGGAACATTTGGGCCCTAAAATAAAAGTAAACAATGCCTTTTCTCTCCCTTATCTCCATCTTTCATTCCCACTCTAGCTGCACCTTCCCTCTCTCTCGACACATAAACAGAAAAAAGCTGCATAAATTCACAGAGCTGTCCACAAATGAAGAAATATCCTGCTGCGTCTGCTTGCATTTGTTAAATATTAACCACATTTTAGATCATACATCCTAAATCATGCTAGCAGCAACAATAAAACTCACTTGGCAAACAAGAAAACAAACATTTTTAAATAACCTCCACAACACATTAGAGGTTGGTTTTTATATTCTGAAAGGAGCAAATATCAGCAGTGGTTGGCAAATATTAGTGATTGAAAGGAACAACTAGCAGTCCACCTGCTGTGGGGATTTCTGCACTGAAACCACAGAGACAGGACAAGTCATTGTTTCAAGGCTTTGCTGTTGCAGATGAAGATTTTCTTGCTAATGTTTCAAATACAATTTTTTTACAGACTGAACTGATGGAATCAACTAATACAGCAGTGAAGATGTTATCATTCAAAACAGCTGACTGATGACTTAGCAGTAGTACTGAGTCCCCACACTTACTAAATTGTTGTAACTTGTGAATTTTTGCCTTCAGAACTACAAGACAAACATTTTCTGCTGGAGTACAGACAAAAGAAATCAATTCAAGTTTGACCTACTGTCTTGTCAAAAATAGCTTTGTGCGGTGAATTAATTAAGATGGAGAAAAGAGGAGGATGTCGAGGAAGGTCCCCTAGCAGTCTGAATCTATAGCAGCATAACTAAGAGATGGTTCAGAGGTCGCTGAGCCAGCTCTAACTGTAAGCTTTATCAAAAAGGAAAGTTTTAAGTCTAGTCTTAAAAGTAGAGACAGTGTCTGCTTCCCGAACATGAACTGGGAGCTGATTCCACAGGAGAGGAGCTTGATAGCTAAAGGCTCTGCCTCCCATTCTACATTTGGAAACTCTGGGAACCACAAGTAGACCTGCACTCTGAGAACGAAGTGTTCTGCTGGGATGATATGTTACTATGAGGTCTTTAAGATATGAAGGGGCTTGATCATTAAGTGCTTTATATGTGAGGAGAAGGATTTTTTTTCTGGATTTTACAGGGAGCCAATGGAGGGAAGCTAATGTAGGAGAAATATGGCTGCAGCATTTTGAATCAGCTGGAGGCTTTTTAGGGAGCTACTGGGACATCCCATTAGAAGGGAATTACAGTAGTCCAGTCTAGAAGTAACAAATGCATGGACAAATTCTTCAGCATCACTTTGAGACAGGATGCTTCTAATTTTAGAAATATTCCTCAGGTGGAAGAAGGCAGTTCTAGAGATATTTTTTATATTTATAAGCAGAAATGCTTACACGAGAGAACATGCAAACTCCACACAGAAAGGTATCAGGGTGAGCAGTGGATTTGGACTTAATGTTGAAGGACAAAATCATTATTCTGCTGCTGTTTTCCACTGACAGATGCTGTTGTCAGTGTTCTCTCTGTTATGGTCTATGTGAGTCAACCACGTGTTGCATCAGGCGTCACCCTCATGTCTGTCCAGGCTGGGTGTGGCTGTGCTTGTCTTTCCTTCAAATTGAGTTCCTCTATTTCAACAATGCACAGATGTTGCATTCAGGTACGTTTCCCACATATGTGTTTATACTCCAACACTGTGAAGATCAGGAGCTCCAAAGAAATACGGTCGGTACCGGTATTCCTAATAAATTGTCAACAGCCAGTAAAGCAAGTTTTCAGCAATGCTTTGTTCTCCCACTCCTTCTATGACACAATTCATCCACAACTTGGAACAAATTGTATTAACATACCAGACCACAGTTGCTGTAGTGCCACTAGTGCCAAGTTTGTGGATTTAGTTTGTCCAGACAGAACTTTTCAGCACAGAAGCTGAAGTTGAAGCTAAGGTAGAAGTTACACATAAAACCTAATCTAAGGGATTATGGAATATAAAACAACATGGATTAAGCTCTTAGCTGAAGGGCTATGGTATATCCCAGATGATTGCAATGTCACTGGTCCAAGTCTGGATGTGGGCTTTTGGTACATGTTATACTTTCTCTTTCTCTTTTCCCACCTGCTTCTCCACTGACAAAATTATTAAATAAAGGTTAAATCCTTCAAATAATCTTATATATGCACGTAATGTTAAGGAAAACAGCTACACAGCATTTCCAAATTGAGCATCTGGAAATTAATTTTCCTCCCAACCCCAATCAGACTTTTTCAGCCACCACACCTAATCATTGCACACACACACACACACACACACACACACACGCACAGACACACAAACACACCAAGCTGTTTCCAAAGCTATTTGTCAAACTGATTTCTGCAGATTTGTCATTTATGCATCTTTGTTATTTATCGCTCTTGCTGCTGACGTGATGTTACTGTTCTTAACTACAGCTGAAGGTTGTGAAAGTGAAACACTTCTTCATATGTGAATAGTCAGAGCAGCTTATTCTGGAGGATTATACATCTTATTCATACATGCATCACCACCACTGATTTATGTTGAGAAGCTCCATTATGTTGTAATTATGTTCACATGCATTTGAGTTCATTCTGCACATTGGTGGCAAAGTGATTTGTGAAAGATGACCTTAAACCTGCAGCTGAAGTGTATGAGCTGAGACAAGCGGTGAGGTTGACTCAGAGTGCAGGTGTGTGTGTCTGCCTGAGCAAACATGGTTTCTGGATGTGTCTGTGTGTGAAGGTAGGAGTGTGTGCACTGTGAGTGTGGAGCAGAAGAGCTGCCATCTGGTAAAACCCCCCACCTGCTCACACTTTTGGTGGTCCTCCACTGTTTGTGTGTGTCTGGGAGCGTGCATGTGTGAGGTAGGTAGAATCTTGGTGGTCTCCTTAATCCTTGGATCCGTCTTGGTCTGATTAAGCAGAGACACGTGTCTGTGCCGACACACTTCAGTGCAACGAACAACAGAAAACTGTACGCAGCGGCTTATTGTGTGACTTAGAGGCAGATGCATTAGTGTCTGCACGTCTTTTGCACCATGTACTCTTGTGTGTGCACCCAGAAACATTCACTGCTACACAACAGCTTGAAAGAATATGAAGTAAGAATCAGCAGAACCGTTCCATTACGATGATGTTGCTTTATCGGATTCTTTGAAATGTCTACAATAAAGTAAAACAGCCTCAAACTATTTGTGGATCTTTCCAGTGTTCTTGCTGCAGAGTTTCTCACAGTACAAACTACTTTGTCAGAGTGAAGAGGTAACGTCTGTGAGGACGAGAGCGCAGCAGCACACATCAGTGATCTCAGAGAAGACGGCGCGCTGACAGGTGCAGTGGCGATGACAAACGCTTTACCAGTTGGAGGTGGACTCGCTGCTGGATGGGGACAGGGTCAGCGCTGAGAACTTAGATGATTGATTATACTTTGTCGTGCACAGAGTTTGGCTCATTTATGCACTTTTCTTTATCCTTTCTGTGACTATGGCAGCGTCACTGGGAGAAACACATTCACAGTCTGACCTGCTTTCCAGTGATCAGCTGGGGGTTAAAGGCCTTGTCCAAGGACACTGCAGCAGTGACAAGTATTCATTTACTCCTCCTAGATTGATTGTGCCAGCCAAGGTAACTTTATAAGCCTGTGGAAGGCACACTCAAGAAGAGCAAATACACACTTCTTTTGAAAATTACACTAATATTATGTCTCTTATGCACTGAAGTGTTTAAGTTTGGTTTGGTTCAGTGCAGCAGTCATGACCTACCTGGTCCATAAAGTCCGGGGTTGCACCACTGTAAGGTTCACATTAATCTCCTGCTTTATACAGTGTGGGTTTTACAGGAGTGTGAGTGATAACGCTAAGGTGCAGGTTTTGTTTGTTATCTTTTACAATATAAGTTAATATATGGGGATTTTTCTGAAAACTGTGGGAGGACTTTGGTGATTTTGTCTGGAGGTACAACTAACCATGGATACAGCAGCCAGCCTGCTATTACTTACTAGCTATTAGGACTGAGGTGCAGAGAAGTGCTGGGAAAACTTGGAGAGATGACCCCAAAGGTTCTGTTCAGTACAATCTGAAGATGTTTCTCCTTCCATCCAGAAGGCTTTATCAGTTCTGTGGAGTCCGAAATCTTTAGCACTTGAAGATCACCTGTGTGTTGTGGATCTTCCTGGCTTTGAACCGCTGAGGTAGTGATGAAAGAACTGCGTTGTAAATGGGTGATAGATTGTGCTGTAAACCACCTATATGATTTAGCGTTGGTTGTTCAGTCCTGTAATGTACAGCTTCTTGGACACCAGAACCTTTGGGATAACTATGACCTGGATGACTGAAAACCTTCACAGACATTTGGCAGGTGAAATGTTATGTGTTTTGATCAACGACCGCAACTCGACACAACTGAAATAACTCAGTACTGGTTCACTATTACCTGATGGTTTTCAGCTGAGGAGGATGAACAGGTAACCAAGGCTCTGTTGCCACTGGACTAGTCAATTTCCATCGCTTGATCTTTATACCTCTTTTCTACCAAATCTGATCCAGGGCTGGTTCAGAGGTAGAGCTTAATTCCCCACTGGTTCTTTGTGTCTCTACAGCCATAGAACCAACTCTCAGCCAGTAAAACTGGTTCCAACTGGCACCAACTCTTTACTGAACTAGAACTAAGAACTGATTGAGTCAATGGTTGGACTGTCATGATCAACGAGATCAACTGAAGCTAAGTTATTGCTAAGTAGCAGCTAATCACTAAAGCTAACATGAGGTAATACTAACAGCCAATGTTTAGTCACTAACTGTAGTATTATTATTATTATTATTACCATTGTACTATTAGTCTATTCTGTATCTATTTATCTTTCAGAAACACTGAGCTCAATCTCAAAATGTTGTGATATGAATACAAACTGAAAGGTGGATGAGCTGTGCAAATGAACGTGAAATTAATAAACAAATAAAAGACCAGTTAAAATGTCACCTAATGCTAAGTCAGTAAAACAGGTGTTTTCCACAAACATCCTGAGAGGTTAGAAACACCGTGTCACTGTGTGTGTGTTAGTTCACTAAACCCAGAGTTTCAGTAAATGCAGAGCAAGAGGCCCAGTTGGGTGAAGAATTCTAACTGCTCCTCATTTATGCCCGTGAATATTTTAAAAGCGCAGTGAGAATATCTCCCCGTCAGCCAGACCTGTAATGACTGTTTGCTTCTTTCATTAACTGTCACTTTAGATTGTCAGGAGCGATTCCTCTCACACACAGTGCAGCTCAGATTAATGTTCGAGTCAAGCAAACAGCCCAGTAAAAGACCCTTCTGATATTACCACAGTGTGCTGCTCATGTGATAAGATTCGTTATCTGCCATAATCTCCATTCTGCTGCTGTAATTCTGAATGTTTTTAATGGCAGAATTTTGTTTATGTAGTTATGGTATGTGTCCTGCAGCGCGAGCGATGTGCTGTTGTAAATGATGCAGTAACAAAACCAGAATGAAAGAGAGAAAGATGGCATCATAATGAGAAAAAGAAAAACAAAGACACAGGGTGGGCAAGGGGAGGGAGAGACCTGCTGTGAGATTATAGAGGGAGAGATGGATGGATAGAGAGAGAGAGAGGGAGGGAGATGAGAGGCGGGGTGATCACGAGAGCAAGATACACAAGAAGAGGGAGGATGTTCAGTAGCTGCTGACCAAATGATTCATGACAAGTTAGCTCAGCGCACAGACCTCTGGGGTCACCCAGGAAGATAACGGGGAGGAGATGAGGACGGGAGGGGCGGAGGAGGCGAGGAGGATGACACAATGAAACAGAGCAGAACATAAAGGAGAAAGGAGGAAGAGAAAGCTGGGATGATTATCAGACAGAGGGAGAAAGTGTGAAGCACAAGTCAATACAGATGTGGGTCAGCTGCTACAGTTTCAAGGTCAGGGTGGGAACAGCAACAGAGCAGCGTGACAGCAGGAACCTGGAAATGTTAAGGGAAGTGTTCAGTCCACCACTCTGATCCAAAATACCACTGGTAGGTGGTACACTGAAATGTGCAGGAAAACATTTTCTTCACATATTTGTGGCCTCCAGATGATGCATCCTAAAAATGCATGGGATGGAATGACGATGATCCTTTCTTCCTGTGCTGCCACCAGGAGGTCAGAGGTGATTAGTGTGCTGCTAATAAGCTAATTTTAACATGGAGAGTGATGACATGAATGTGGATGTTCTACAGTGCCTATTAAAAGTATCCACCCCCTTGGATGTTTCACCCTTTAATTGACATTATAAAATAATCATGGTCAATATAAGTTGGCAACATTGACAAAAGAAATTCAGAAATATACCTCATTAATGTCAGAGTGAGAACAGGTTTCTACAAAGTAATGTCAAGCTCTGTCAGGTTGTGTGGGGATCAGGTGTGAACAGCTCTTCTCAAGTCCATCCACAAATTCTCTATTAGACTGAGGTCTGGGCTTTGACTGGGCCGCTCCAGAACATTCACCTTGTTGTCAGTAAACCATTTCTGTGTAGCTATCGCTGTATGCTTCAGGTCATTGTCTTGCTGGAAAACAAATCTCCTCCCAAGCCGTAGTTGTCTTGCCGACTGAATAAGATTGTCCTCCAGGATTTTATCTATATTTTGCTGCATTCATCTCATCCTCTACCTTAAAAATCCTTCCAGGGCTGCCGAGAAGCATCCCCACAGCATGATGCTGCCACCACCGTGTTTCACAGTGGGGATGGTGTGTTTGTGGTGATGTGCAGTGTTCGGTGTCTGCCAAACATAGCGTCTTGTCTGATGGCCAAAAAGCACAATTTTGGTCTCATCAGACCAAAGAACCTTCTTCCACTTGACCATGGAGTCTTTCACATGACTCAGGTCATGGTTTAACATGGTTTTCTTCAACAGTGGCTTTCTCATTGCCACTCTCCAATGAAGCTTTGACTGGTGAAGAACCCAGGCAACAGTTGTTGTATGCACAGTCTCTCCTATCTCAGTGGCTGAAGCTTGTAACTCTCTTAGAGTATCATCAGTGTGTTAGTGGCCTCTCTCACTAGTCTCCTTCTTGCACAGTCACTCAGTTTGTGTGGATCTGTTCTAGGCAGATTTAGACATGTGCCATATTCCTTCCATTTCTTGATGATGGATTTCACTGAACTCCTGTGATGTTCAGTGCCTTGGAGATTTTTGTATCCATCCCCTGACTTGTGCTTTTCAATGACCTGTTCTCTGAGTCTGTTGGAGTGTTCTTTTGTCTTCATGGTGTAATGGTAGCCATTACTACTGATTAACCAGTGACTGAACCGTCCAGACACAAGTGTCATTGTACTGCAGTCACTTGAGACACGTTCACTGCACTCAGGTGATCGCCATTTCACTAATTGAGGGACTACTAGCACCAAATATCTGGACCTCTGTTGGATGCCTTAAGGTTTGGTAGTACAAGAGCTTGTTACGAAATTTGGGTAATTGAAAGAGTTAAGAGTTAGTTAACAAGTGTTGCTGCTGTAAGCAGTAAGTGTTCAACCAATATGGATATGTTAGCGAAACACAAAAGGGGATGGAGAAGATTGCATAGTTTGGCAGGCAAAAATTGCCTGTGAACATTTATTAGCTAAGTTAAGTATCAACATATTTGCAACTTGTCATTTACGTTAATTGAGAACATTATAGTGGCGCTCCACTAAAATAATGTTTGGGGAAAAGCTGGCAATGAGACCCAAACTAAGACCTTCCCCGTGAAACTGGGCTTTACTGATACACAGTACAGTAAATAGTAGATGGGTACAAAGTCTTTGCTAATCTCGCCTCCCTTTCCTCTCCCATCCTCTCCTCTTACCTAACTTCACCCTCTCCCTTCTCCCCTCCCCTTCATGTGCACATCCATTCGCTCCTCAATTTATCTATCCATCAAATTGTCTTGTCCTTACCTCAGCTATCCTTTCCACCACACACAGAATAACGAGAGGTATTATTTTACACCTGCCGTCCTTTCTCCCCTCCTGCTCCTCCATCTTTATCTCTGCTCCGTTCTCACCCCTTTGCATTTCATCTTCTTCTCTTTTCTATTACAAAAGGGCTCAACTAACTAACAGTGTTTGGCTTAAATGGAATTGGGTTTTGTCTTTGCAGTACTCATGTAATTTTGCTTTAGTAAATTCTTTCTGGCATCATAATCTCTGCTGCAGACAAACATATCTTCACAGTGGCATGATAATGCAGGTATTGCTGTTGCACTCTGATTATTGCTTTGTGTATTTTTGCATATTATTCTATTTGTCTGCAGCATGTAGAGGAAGAGCGGGAGGCAGGGGTTTGCAGACTACCTGCCTATCGATTGCAATGTGCCTGAAATTAGAGTGGAGGTGTGAAATGAATCTTAGATTTGTTGCCGTTTGCTGTAATTTTCTGTGGTCGAGCGTTCTGTCTTATTTGTCTGTCCACCGCCTTGTTAAAGGCAATTCAAGGAGACAAGGAGGGAAATTGACTGGGTGTTGGGTGAGGCCCAGCTTTGAAATCTGCATTCAGTCAATGTGCTGTTACATTTGATGTTTCCTTGTTTCTCTTCCCCTCATTCCTTTTTCTCTTTCATCTGTAACGATCACAGCTTTCTAGCGAGGTCCCTTGTAAATGTAAATCTGTCTGATTTCTGCTCCATCTCTCTTCATTCTTCTTTCACCTCACTTCTCATTTGTAACAATCATAGTCTCCCTTCCAAAAAAATCCTTGTACTCTCAATCCATTTTCACACCGCTTGATGTATGATTTATTTAAAATCGATTCCCTGCGCAAGCTCGTGATTTGTTGGTGAATGTATCTGTGATCTGCCTGTCTCAGGATTTACCTGACTTCATGGGCAAACATGCAGCCTGGGGCACATGTATGACTATCAATGAATGTCTTTAATGCTTGTCTTGCCCCTAAAGAAGTCTTGTGTTACTGTAAAAGAAAAGATGAGTGTATACATCAGCACAGTTGTGTAGTTAAGAGCAACCTACCAAAAATATTATTTTTCCTCTGGTCTGGAATATAAATGATCTGACAGAACTGCATATGAAGTTTAGAAAAGAGACGTGCATTATGAAAAGTTTGATTTTCGTGTACTTTTAACATAAATAAGTATCATAAATGGATTTTTGATGGATTTTCATCTATGGATTTTTGAAATTAGTGTAGATAATTTTGACCTACCCCTTGAGTGTAAGCAAGTGAAGGAGCTTGTCTTTACGCTAAAAATTCAATAAACCCATCAGAGAGGAGAAGAAACATTGTTAGTGACCAATACAACAGCAGCTCAGCAACAGCAAAAGGCCTGGAAGACCATGGAAGACAGCTGAAGTGGATGATTGCAGAATTCTGTCTATGGTGTAGAACCATGTGACAGCGTCTAGTGATGTCAGGGACACTCTTGAGGAGGTAGCGGTGTCATTGTCAGTGTCTATAGTCAACAGGTGGATTTAGGAATCTAAATACACACTTCACAACAATGTGCAGAACACTGGTAATGATCAAGAACAGAAAACAGATTAGACTTTGCCACAAAGTCAGATCACTTCTGAAGTCAGATTTTTTTGGCCAGATAAAACCAAGATTAACTTGTATCTGATTAATGTGCTAAGGGAAATAAAATGAGCAGGCAAGGAAGCGCTCAGGATCCGGAGCATACCATCCTGTGTCAAACATGGTGGAGGCAGTGTTATGGCATAGGCACTCCTCAAGAGTGTCCCTGGCATGCATGGCTGCCAATGGAAAGGGCTCACTGTTTTTTATGGATGATGTGTCCATCAATAAAGTTAACCCCTCCAAAGTTATTTAAAAGGAAGCCTATAAACAAGCATTTTATTGAACTTTCACAGATGGAGTGGCAGTGGAGCAACTGGTCGCCACTCAACCTAAGGGATGGCGGGTTTGCAAAGAGGGTACTGCCATAAGGTCAAGGGTCCCTGGACAAGACACTGAACCCCCACAATGTTCACAACTCACCATCCACTGAGGTTGCCCAAGCCAGTGAGTACCAGTCCCTAGCCTGGCAATGGGGGAGGGTTGCATCAGGAAGAGCGTCCAGCATAAAATCTGTACCAAATCCAGGTGCGGACCACAATTCCCTGTGGTGACCTCAACCACCAAGCTGAAAGAAAAAAATGTTGTGAATTTTCACATTCACATTTTCACTGTCTAGATTTGACAAATAAGGCAAACAGAAAAAAAGGGACAAAACACAATTCAATTCAACTTTATTTATATAGAGCCAAATCACAACAAAAGTCATCTCAGGGCACTTAACATTGTAAGGTTTAAGACCTTACAATACAACTAGATAATTAGGAAAACCCAACAAATCCCCCTTGAGCAACACTAGGCAACAGTGGAGAGGAAAAACCCTGTTTTACTAAGTTCTTACTGAGGTTATGTCTCCCATCTTCTCTATATTAATTCACCTGCAGCTGCCAGGTGTGTCTGAAGCCTGTGTGAGATACACATTCTGTGTTTCTACCCGTTGTGCATGTGTTTCTGGCCCTTGGTGTTTTTACTAGACCATCACAATGAAAGCCTACAATTATCTCTCTTGCTCTGTGTGTTTCATGCCTGTCCTTGGTTAATGCTCGCTTTTAAGCTTCAGTTGACTGAGTTTGGCATCTTCACTTGGTTTCTCTTGTTGAAAGACATGGTAGACTTCATCATGTCAGCAGCTGATGTGAATACAGAAATGTACAGTCTTCACGTTCAGGGGGTGAGTTTAGGGGGGCATGAACGGTGACCTGCGCTCTTAATGCATCCTCTGCATTCAAACCTCTAGCAGTCCTATCCTTGCATATCTCACACACAGCTGTCCACACTGAGTGTCAGTCTGCTTCAGCAGCTAAAATATCACCACAGTGCTAAAGGCACGTGCTGCATAGTGCTGGAAGTAATAAGAATTATATAAGGTGCATAGATAAAAACAAACAAAAGGCAAGGACAGAGGTGAAAGGGATTTCATTTCATTTCATGATAGAAGCATATGAGATCACATAGAGAAGGACAATATAGGACTATGACTCAGAGAGGCAAGGTGATATAACAGGATTTAGTTTTTAATACCACGACAAGGAATACAGAGGGCAGAGGAAACAAAACCACTTTAGATTATTAATAAGCTCATTACACAGAGAAAACACCATTGATGAGTCATTTATTAGTATCAAGTGTCAGAAGTAGAGATGTAATAATTATTTCAAAATGACACAAGCCAATCAGGAGGATTTACCACAGTCAGAAAACTGGTCCAAGCTGCACATTAATTATACAGTGAACAGAGCAAAGAGTTACACCTCAAAAAAATCAGTTTATCATTTGTTAGATTTGTTTAACAGCAGCATGACAGAAAAAACATTAACACTTGTAGATAAATTAGTGGTTATCGTTGTGCTTAGCGTGCTGTGATGGCAGAGGTGTAGCGTATGATGTAACTCTACGGTGGCTCTTGAACCTGTGGAAGAGCAAACCAGTTCTTGCACAGTTAAGTTGAACCAGCACTAACTCCAGCATGGAACTAACACCAAGTTCTTGTAGGTCAAAGGGGGATATACTGGACCTGGGTGTGACAGACTGTATGATCAGATGTGTCATCCCCTGTTTGAGCAGTCTATAAGATTAATATAACTGGAATGTTCATGTTTGCACAACGTGTGAAAGGAAAATATTGTCATCCGAACATAGAATTTCCAGACGTCTTGTCTTTTCTTGTTCCTGTCCTGGCTTATTGGTCGCTTCTCATAATGCTTCTGTCACCAGATGTTGTAGCTACTCTTGGCTGCCCTATTTGTTGTGTTTTGCTAAGTACACCAGTAGTTTATTTCTTTTATTTTCTTTTTGTATTGACTATGCCCTTTGTTTGTGGACCCTCTCCTCCTCTTTTTCTCTCTAACAGCTCGGTGGTCTTAACCAGTAAAACTCAGTCATTTAGAGTGAGATATTATCTGAATACCTCAGGTCTGAGATACAAAAGGTGCTACTTTCAGTGTTTAATGGATTGAGGTGTACATGGCATTGATTATGAATACTTCAATGTACAGCAAATACAAATGAACTGGCTTTGACTTTCCAATACATTTTGGTGGGAGCTGTTTGATGAATATGCAGTTTTATTTAGGCTCCATATCTTCCAGCCCTAGTTTCATCATCAGAAGTAAAGAAACTGTCAAACGATAGCCAGGTTGTTGGCCAGCAGTGTTTCAGATGCAAAGCACAGCCTGGAGTTGGACTAATGCCTGAAGTCCCTGTGGTGCTGCTCCATTAGCAGCCTTGTACGTCAGCGGCAGAGTTCGATACCAGCAGCCAGGGGATGGACTTAAGGGGAAAGACACTGCAGAACTGAAGGAGGCTTGAGACAGATGGGGGGTAGTGCTCTACATGACTTCTAGGAGCTAAAGGAAAGATCCTGTACTTACATCGGATTTGCAAATTCCAGGTTTTGGTTTGAAGGAGCCTGCACAGAACCGTCTGATTCTGTCAGTGTTTTAACTGAACTAATTTTATAAATGTGCTGTTTGTTCTGTTTGTCTACTAATTTCATAAGGTATCTCATAAAAAAGAAGTGTACTTAAAGTTTATTTTATTAAGTATATTTAAGTATTCTTAAAGTATACTTATGTCTATGTACTTTTAGTATACTTACAAGTATACTGTTTTAATACTTCTTGGGACTAAATTGGCCACTTTTTAATTTATAAAAATAAACTTGAAGTATACTACAAACAGACTTTCATATATACTGTTAGTTTACTAGTGATGTAATAAATTACTAAGAGGCAGCTCCTACTGACTACTCACCTTTTTACTAACAGTTATAAGTTTATAACTTAACTATTAACCATTTGTGACAAATTATTTATAATCTTAACAGTCGTTTGTTTATAAAGTTAAACTATAAAGTATTCTAAAATATTACTCTGTCTAATATACCTCTGATAAAAAGTAAACTGGAAGTACACTTAGTTAGTTTAAAGGAGGTATACTAATAATATACCTGAATATACTTTTGTATGTGGATAAGATTACTCAATACATTTATTTAGAAAAACATATTTAGAACTGTGATATTTAATATCCACCTATGTGTAGAGAATGCTGTAAATTCCAGCTTTATTCTATCAGTGTTTTTTGTGTAGCATCCTCCAGATATTTGACACCATGCTGGGTGCATTTTGACACATGTTCAGCAATTCATTTTATCTAAACCCAAAATATTTTCAGACAGTGTTTAAATCTATAGGGAAAACCAGAGACACAGATTTATACAGAAAATTTTGTTCAAAACCATTTTTGTCATCTGTTATCAGCATTCTGGTAAAAACAATGGTGCTTTTCCTTCTGGTATGCAAACAAATAAAATTAAAAAACACCCTTGGTAAATATGAGCAAAGATGGCTGTAAAAAAATGTCTTTATTGTTTAACCTTTTGAACATTTGCTCAAAATATTCACAAAAAATTCCTCTCACTGAAAACAAACAATTGCAAACACAACACACTTTTATAAAGAAAAAACTACAAATATTGGCTGAATTCACATAAGCAAAATATTTTTGAAGTATATTCCGATGTTTTGTTTTTAAGCTAAGTAATTAGAAACAGGAAACTGTTCAACCATGACTTCCTGTTTCACAGGGGTATCCATATGAGGTCACACATAGACCAAACTCCCTTAGTCATTCATCACAATGGGTAAGACCAAAGAACATGGTGGGTCTTTAATGTTGGTGCTGTTGTACTGTCAGGATCTGGGCATCTTGTTAGGACACATGGCATCATGAACTCTATCTAATGTCAACAAATACTAAATGAACTCCTCATTGCCTCTAACAGAAAGCTTAAAATGGGCCGTGGTTGGATCTTGCAGCAGGACAATGATCCAAAACATACATCAAAATCAACACAAAAATGGTTTCGTGACCACAGAATCAAGGTCTTTCTCTGACCGTCTCAGTCTCCTGACTTGAACTCCTTAGAAAACCTTTGGGATGAACTTAAAAGGAGAGTCCATCAGTCTGGACCTGGAAAGCTGAAGGATCTGCAAGAATGGTCTCAGATCCTTTGCCATGTATTCTCCAACCTCATCAGCCTTTATAGGAGAAGACTCAGGGCTGTTATCTTGGCAAAGTGAGGCAGCACAAAGTAGTGACTAGAAAGGTGCCAATAAGTGTGGCACACATATGTACGTTTCCTGTTCGTAGTCACCTGGGTGTTTCTCGAGCAAATGATCAAAAGGTTAAACAATAAAGACATTTTTTCACAGCCGTCCTTGCTCATATTTACCAAGAGTGCCAATATTACTAGAGGGCACTGTATGCTGGAGTTAGGATGAGCCCTGGCTTTGGACAGACATAAAATGAACTGGGGTTCAGACTCATGCACTTTTGAACAAGAACAAACTGTTCAACAGACTCCCGCTAAAGCAAACACATGCTCACAGGTGTCTACTGGGGCAAAAAACATCCTTATTTACTACTGTGGGACTGTCGTCATGAGAGAAACAGCCCGTTATCTTCAGTATTCAACTCGTGATTTATTAACCCACCTGGGAAAATGTATTTGCAATACATTCTTTGCTGCTGTCTGCTGGGGTAGCAGCTTCAGAGCCAGTGACATTAATGCACTGGTTGTAAACACCACTTGCAAGAAGCAGCAAGGCCGGCCTGCTCACAACAGCAGTTCTGAAAGTTGTAAATTAATCAGTGTTTCATCAATCAGACTGAAGCTCAGTCCCACCTCTTCTCTTAAACCAACAGGACATTGTAGAACCTCACAATTTCACGGGTCAAGGATCAATCGGATTGAACTTTGGAGCAAGGTGGTCATTTCCTGACAGGATGGGAATGTGTCTCCACGGGGACGCATCTGGGAAATAACTACACAGCTGTGTGCTTGTACGCTTGTGAAATACACCTATACCTGTGAAAGAGTCCTATTTGCACACACATACTGTATGTGCATGCAGGACTGTCCCGTGACATATGATGTTTTAGGTTGTTTGCAATGGCAGCAAAAACACATCAATACGGACGTCTTATCATCTGAGGACGTCTAGCAGCTTCAGTGAGCATTACACACTGAGCATCTCTTACTACCATCAAAATCTGTCAGGTGGAGGTTGGGGGATGAGTGACGCAGAAAAGCACAGCCGACCAAAGTCCAGGTTCAAGTTCAGGTCCAGTATAAAACATTTTTTATCAACCTTTTTAGTAATTATTACCATGTTTACCTAGTTCCTAACCATAACCTAGATGTGTGAGCCTTCTCCCAACTAAATCGCTTTGTTTGCACAGACGAAAATTGAGCATTTAAAGAAAAAGTACCTTTTAAGGCAAATATTATTTTTTACTAAGCTTAACCTTGTATATTTGAGGGAGGAATATAAATATCACCTCGAAAACAGACTGGACATTCAAACACAGAGGCTGTGTACAGGAAGGCACTGAGCAGACTTTACGTCTTGAGGAAGCTTTGGTTCTAATATGTGCAACGTGTTGGAACTCTTTTACCAGTCTGTTGTAGCTAGTGCAATATTCTCTGCTGTCTGCTGGGGCAGCAGCTGGCTCTGAGCTGGGGACTTCTCTGGAACCTTTGGAGCAACATGGAGAACAGCTCACATCCTCTCCGCAGCCTGCTTGTCAAACAGTGGAGCAGCTTTAGTCATATTCTCCAGCTCTGCTGTGAAAAGGAAAGGGGCAGGGGCACATTCCTGCCAGCAGACATCACTCTGTTCAGTGACCCTATTCTGACAGTAGAGAGTTCTGCTCCCACAGTATAACTAGATTTCTGTAGCATTTGTTTAAATTTAAAAGCAGACATTTTGTGTCGCTCTATTCACCAAACCCAGAATCTTTCCCTGACCCTAAGCCAGTCACATCGGGGTGTTGAACTGCAGGATCAGATATTTTCATGAAAGAGCAAAAGGGATGTTGTAGATTGGATATTTTGGAGGACAAAGATACGCTGCCTGTGGACATATCATTGATATAAGTATCAACGTATTTGCATCTTGTCATTAATGTTAATTGTGTTGACAGAAAAGAATTTGGTTGCAATTACATCCCCTCAAAAATATGTATTTGTGACTCCATTGTAATTATACAGGAACATAATTTTTAATAAACTGGGTTGATTTGCAAAATGGTTCTGATGTGTTTGGATGACTTATGCAATATGAATACACATTCTGTACTATCTTCTGTATGTGTTAGTGCTTGTCGTGCAGTGGCTTTTTAAAACCATGACCCAGTTTAGTACTGTACACCAACAGCTGCCTGTATCTGGATCAGAAAGTGCCAGAAACGTGTTTCCCTGTGGTTATAGTGAGTGTGATTGTGAAATTTAAACATTTGAAGAAACTAACTGGGCAATAAAAGCCAAACAAAGGGTTGCTGGTGATACTGCAGTCAGGCATTCTTTGTCCAGGCACTCCAGACTGATTTATGTCAAAATGTCAACTCCTACTTTTATTTTTTATTTTTGACACAGATTGAACTGCTTCAACAGGTAACCCTTTTTGTTCCTGGTCGTTAAGGAGAGGGAAGATTTCCACTCCTTCTGGTTATGTAGAAATGCCTTTCGGATACTCTGACTTTTTGTTTGTGCCTCTTTCAGCAACAGAACATAAAATATATAAAAAAATATGGACCAAGATCCCCTCAAAATGGAAAACATGTTGTTTATTAATAAAAACTACATGAATACCCACTTGCTGGCTGGCTCACACCCTGATCCAAAAAGTTACACCACAGTGTGTAATTTTCATCACAGCCTTGCAGAACCTCACAGTAACTGAAGCTTGCTTTCACCCTGGAAAATGAACACACTGTTTGCTTTAGAGAGGGCTTAATTATTACTAATCTTTGATGTGTGCTCCAGAGAGCGCTCCATCTAGGGTCATTTTCAGTGCACTTTGATGTTAAATCAGTTATAAGGATTGTAGAAATTTAGGGCAAGAAAAATAATGTTTAACTTTCAAGAATTCAAGTTTAACACTGAATTTCTCAGTGTTGTTGTAAGTCTGCCTCAGTAGGGGTGATGATCTCCAAATGGCGTATCGTGTGCACTTTAGACACACCTTCTCCTTCAGTGTTTTTTTTTTTTTTTAAATTATCATTTTCATCATTGTACATTAATGAAGAGATCCAAACTATAAAAACACACATGGAATTATGTAGTAAACAAAAGTGTTAAATAACCCAGAATGCTTTTATACTTTGCTCACTCTCTGCATCCTCTCAGTCGGCATCAAGAGGTCGTCACCTGTTGGGTTTCCAACAGTCTCCCAGAGGTTCACAGAGGTGTTTCTTCTGTCTGCTTTGCCTTCACTCTCTGGTCCAACTCATCTTTTCTCTTTACTTAACTGATTTTGTGTTGCCATAAAAAGGGTTTTGTACAGTTGTTGTAGTAGTACTAATAAGGCTGTAGACTCCAGATATCTGAAACTATTCAATTCAGTTTATTTATATAGCGCTAAATCAGAACAAAAGTCACCTACTAAACCTTAATTTACAATGTAGGGATATAACAATACAACTATATAGAATTATATAGAAAACGTAACAAATCCCTTGTGAGCAGCACTAGGACACAGTGGAGAGGAAAAACTCTCTTAACATAAGAAACCTCCAGCAGAACCAGGCTCAGGGTGGGTGGCCATCTGTCTTGACTGGCTGGGGCGAGTGGAAAGTGGAGAGAAAAGGTCACGAAGCAACAATAAAACACTTGGCCAGCAACTGCACACTGGGAACATACAGATACAAGGCTGAGGATACCTGCAGAAAATGAGACACACAAAGTTAATGACATACAATGGTGGTGTACATATATATATTCATATTAAGAAGGCAAACAATTCCAGGTGACTCATGAATCTGATGAGAGAATGAAATAAGTGTAAATGTAACTAAAATATAAGAATAATACAGTATGGTACATATTCTGGGTTATTTAATTTATTTTTGTTGACTACGTAATACAAATATGTATATAAAGTGGAGACCGGTTCTGTGATATTTAACACACAGGACAGTTTAATCTATAGTCGTAGTGTCCAGCTCTCTGGATGCAAACCAATGAGCAGCAGCTTAAACATTCACAGCTCCTCTTCTTGTTTACTAAAACTAAATGAATAAATGATGCAACCCAGGAAACGACATGATGCAATGCAAACCATTCCTGCTTCTGCTGCAACATGCTGAGCCAAACCTCCACATGGCCCATAAATTCATATGAAGTTGTTTGGTCTCCACTGTTATAATCGTATTTTTCTTCAAATTACACAAAGCAGCTTAACACGTTAACAACACCAAGTGCCAGGAAGAGATAGCTTTTTGGGAAATCATGTCTTCTGTATACTGCACTCTCCTCAGCTGAATGTGTCTGTTCTTCAGCCAAATAACAACGTTTGGTTTTGTTTGGGCTCTTATGAAGAGTTGGTAGTGTGCTTGTAGTGTTTTCACATTTTAAATTACATTTAAATAAAAAATATATCTCTTAGTTAAAAGTAAAAAAAGTAAGTTGATGTGGCATCAGTGCAAAAATCTGGTGATATGATGTGACGATACAGAGATAAAGATATCAGATGTAAACACATCACCATACATGATTACAGACATGAGCAAAATTGTCAGTACCTCTCCACTAAATCTGACACTGATGTACCTCGACCCTGGAGCTCACCTCTAATCTCTTTGGAAGTTGTTCTGGTTACTATTCACATTATCTGTCTCTTCAATCTGTCATCAGTTTTTCTCTTGTGGCCTCATCCAGGGAGGTTGGCTACAGTCCTGTGGACCTTAAACATCTGAATAGTATGTGCAACCACAGGAGCATCAAGCAGCTTGGAGATGGTCTTCAGCCTTTATCTTTAACATGTTTGTCTATAATTTTCTTTCCTCTCTCCTGAGCTTTCTGTGGTCCATGTCCAGTGTGGTACACACCATGATACCAAACAGCACAGTGACTACTGTTCACCCTCTGAATATTCAGACTGACTGATTACAAGTTTGAAGACACTGTGATGCTGATTGCAGGACACACTTCAGTTTAACATTATATTCAATCTTTTCTAGAGGCACCATCATTTTTGTCCAGGCCTGTTTCATTTGCTTTTTAAAATCCTTCTGTTGAACCACAATTCAAAAGCAATGTCAAATTTTTTTCATTTATTATTACTTTTGTCAGTTTCATGTTTTTCACTGACCATGAGTTTTTCTTTCTTTAACAGAAGGTACCAACAAGTTTGTCTGTGTCTGTTACATTATAATTTACATTGAAATTGAAATTAAATGAAACTGTCAGAAATGTGATAATTCTACTACACATACATTATTAAGGTCATTGTGGGTGGTGGAGTTGTACTGGAGTAAGTTATACTAAGAGAGCGAATCTAAAAAAGACTTATGGAGCTTTGACTGGGTCACGTAAAAATAAGAGTTTAATGGTAAAAATGTTATTTTACATTTTATGACATTAGCAATAAGTTCACA